>BLSH010439837.1:145058-167540 GCA_018402905.1 Glandirana rugosa
AAACTTTCCAATTATATGGAATGTACCTTGATGACTCAACAGTATTGGTGAACAGCTGGTTCAAATTTAGTCATAACAAACGATCTTTTAATGAATCTTGGGGGTTTGTAAATATGTAAAAAAAAATCGGCTATGGGATGTCTTATTTTACCGTTAGCAACGTTATAAAATACAGTGTGTCATAAACGCATCGTGAAAAGTTTACATTAAAAAAAACCATTTTTATGTGAAATTAGTTAATTTTCTGGTTTCTGTTGTATAGGGGTCTAAAAAAACATTTTAGATTTTCTACTACAATACGGCTCATTTATCTATGGATTGTACAGTACGTCAAAATGTGAGAGCACTGAAAGCTGAAAATTGGTCTGGTTAGGAAGGGGGTTTAAGTGCCCAGTTGTCAAGTGGTTAAAGCATGACATGTTAGGTATCTATTTACTCGGCATAACATCATCTTTTAGATTTTACAAAAAAATCTGGGGATATGTTGTCTTTGGTCTTTTAATTGATTAAAGTGTATTTTTACCAAAAAAAATTACATTTGAAAAGTGCTACGCAAATACTGTGTGACATAAAATATTGCAACGATTGCCATTTTATTCTGTAGGGTATCGGCTAAAAAAAAATGTATAAATGTTTGGGGGTTCTAAGTAATTTTCTAGCAAACAATACTGATTTAAACTTGGTCGACAAGTGGTTATGACAACTCAGTAGTTCCATGTAAGGTATATTAACCTTTCAAAAAATATTTTCTATAATTTGCCAACAAAGATGAAATCCAAAATCTGCTTATATACTGTCACTTTTTATTTCACTAAGCTGTTCTATTTTTCCACACTAAAACACCTCACACTCCATCAAGTCCAAAGCTGACTTCATAAAACTGTACTACTCAATCCCAGAACAGTTTATAATCAGTATAAAATTCAACTATGAATGCCATTTCTCCCACGGTGTTAGAGTGTGCTTTGGCAATTTTATGCTTTTAACTGATGCAGGCACAATGCTTTAAATGTCAGAACATAATGTAAACAAGTCCCATATCGTTGCCCTGCATTCAATATAATGGGTTGGGGGCATTTTTCTCCTAAAAAACAGGATTACTTAAAGAGGTTGTAAACCCGAAGAAAAAAAACAAAAAAAAAACCTGTAAGACAAAAGGCATAATGAGCTGGTATGCATCGCATACCAGCTCATTATGAAATATGTAGTGGTGACGTGTCACTTCTGGGTCCAACGTGACGAGAATCCCCTACCCAACAATTAGAACGAGGCGCGGACAGCATGCCGGCGCTACCCCATTTCCACTACCACACACGCTTGAGATCCCTCAGGGCCAAGCGGGCACAGCTTTCTGTGAGTGCAATATTTCACTTTAAATCAGCTTTTAATAAACAGTATTACACTATGAGTTCCCCTTTTGTGTCCCGGGTGGAGTTACTATTTCTCTAGTACCATTGGAGCAATATTGGTGGATACATGGTTTCCCCTGTGGATTAAATAAAGCGCTTATTGACCCCCTGTAATAAGGGGTCAACACCATCTGGTGGGTGGCCACCCCTTCTAGAGCATGCGTGTGATTAAATTTTTCACTGATGGCATGTTGGAATCGGGAACAGTCAAACTGGACTTTTTTTAAATTGTTGGCTATCTATATAATCTATTTATGCATTATTTATGAATTTATTCACATGCACTGGACACTTTATATATATATATATATATACCCACTTCAGTTTATTATATTTTTATATGTTATTGCAATAGTTATTAATTTAGTACAAATAGCGCCACTACCTTTATATCACATTTTTTAGCACAGTAGAGGTGTATTCACACTTTTTAAAGGGGGAGCTTAATTCACACATTTGCTCAGGTTAGGAGGGTGCCATAAAATTGTTTGCTTATATTATGAAATACTTACCTTAGAACAAAGCCCTGCAGCGGCGGCCACACACCGCTGAGACGGCTGACATGTTCCCCGGTGTTTCTTCAGGGTTTGCAGGCTCTGGTGCTGTGACTGGCCGGAGGCACGATGACGTCACTCCCGCACATGTGCGTGGGAACCGCCGGTCACGGCCCAGGGCCCTGAAGAAACGGAAGTTCCTTCAGAGAGCATGCCCCAATGACGTCCGCGTGTATAGTAAATATCTCCTAAACGTTGAAAGTTTAGGAGATATTAACAGTACCTGCAGGTAAGCCTTATTATAGGCTTACCTGTAGCTACAATTAAACAGGACGACTTTACTTTATCTTTAAAGGAAATGGAAAAACACTGTGTCAGAGCAGAATACTTATCAGATTTTAAAGGGGGATACTAACTATAAATTTAAGAAGTTAAATAAGGTTATTGGCAGAGCTTACACTTGGAAGACTGTCCAAAAAAAAAAAAAAAAGCTTTCTTGATTCTACTGGCCCCCAGAGTGCTGATGATATATTATTTTCCGAAAATGCACAAGTTTGTTGAACCCACTGGGACACCCAATAGTAAGTGGGATAGATTCTCTTACCTCAAAAATCAGTATATATGTTGACTTTTTCTTGCAGCCGCTGCTGGAGAAAACTCTATCATACCTTAAGGCAGAATGAAACTCATCAATTTAATGGTTTCAAAGAAATTCCCAGCATGTGGGGATTGCTGTCACATTTTCTTGTGCTTTCAATCAAATTGTCATACCATCAAATGGCTGTAGTCATAACTGATCACATGTGAAGCACCATTGGGAGTTTCAGATTAACAGAGGCTAAGATGGCAGCATCCTTGGCTGAAAAGGATAGGAAGGTTTAGTTCTGCTTTAAGGATACCAAGCAAGTTATTAATACATTGTGAGAGGTTGCTTATGAGGATAAATGGTTATTGGTCACAGCATGTTGCCTCTTTGCATTCTATTCCCCATGACGGGGGCTTTGAGGTGGTTAGGCATTTTCTCCAACAGGATGGAGCTCTCTCTGATGAATACAGGGTTTTAATTTTGGAGCCCCACAATTTTGCCATGAAGCGTAACTACTTCTGGAATGATGGTAAGTTTTTTTTTTCAGAAAACTGGTGTGGCGATGGGCGCCAAGTTTGCTCCCAGTTTGGCAAACTTGTTTATGTCCTGGTGGGTGGAGGATGTCATCTGGGGGACATTCCAGCCAGAGATTGCTCTCTGGAGGAGGTTCATTTATTGACATCCTCCTCCTATGGAGGGCAGATGAGGATTCCTTGCATAGCTTTATGGCAAAGCTTAATGCCAATGATCTGGACATTGAATTGTCCTATGAATATAGCTTTACTGAGATTAACTTTCTTGACCTCACTATAATGATTAAAGATAGCAAATTCCAAACCAAAACATTTTTCAAGAAGACCAACAGGAATGGATACATTCCTTTTGGGAGCTGTCACCATCCTTTATGGCTGAAAGCCCATTTTTCCATTTAAGATGCAATTGCACATCCGCGGAGGACTTTCATTCCCAAGTTGAGGTTTTAAAATTGAGGTTTCTTGAAAAGGGTTATGGAGAGTGCCAACTGGTGAAGCAAATACAGCAGGTACAGAGAGGTAAAACTGGAAGAAAACAACTTTGAAATGGCTTTAGTTACAACCTCTTCTATTGCAAGCTGAAGAAGCTTGTCAATAAACACTGGTGTATTTTAAAGAATGATTAAACCTTGGGCCCCATGTTACCTGATGAGCCAGCTATTATTTTAAAGAAAGTCGAAAATTTTAAGGGACAAAATTGCTCCAAATATTGTTGTGCAGCCGAAAAGACTCTGATTATTTGAGAACTGAAAGGTTTCTTTCCATGCAGAAGGTGCAATGTTTATTCATCTGCAGATGCCAATGCCCTGGCATCCTCATCCTTTATCTCTAATAGTACCAGTTATAATTATGAAATTCTGGACTTTATTACATGCTCTACAAATAATGTTGTTTATTAGAATGTCTGTGTGGACTTCAGTACATTGGAAGGACTACCCACAGTTTAGAAACCAGGATAGGCGAGCATATCCCTAACATGCAAAAAATTCTTGGTGTGCACAATTTATCTAGGCAGTTTGCGCTGGTCCATAAAAAGAACCCAAAAGGTCTCAAAATCCTGGGAACAGACACATTTTCATCCCACTGGAGGGGAAGTAATTGTAGAAAGGAGCTTTCCGGGATGGAGACCAAATGGATTTACAATATGAAATGTACAGTCCATGGGCTAAATATTGATTGGGATATAAATGGTTACATTAGCAACAGCTGAGTGATTTTTATTATAAAGGATGAGACAATTTCCTTATGTTATTGCTGCCCTTAAGACATTTTGGTCTATATATAAGGTTTTTATAAACAGTAACATGTGGTTTAAAGTACTAAGGATCTCCCAATTCTCCTGCTCTTACTATTATAGGTATCTATTTGTGGGTGTATTCTTTTTTAGTACTAGATGGTGCCTTTGTTCATTTTTAATGGATATTAATATATTTAAAACATTTTTTTTTTTTTTTTACAATTTTATTATTATGAATTTTTAATTAAAGTATGAATCTGTGTTTTATGTATTATTTTCTTCTATATAATGCGTTCCAAGACAGTCAGTACTTCTGGGTTCCCCGTGGATGTTACTTCTAACAAAATGGGTTGGGTGGGGTACGTTGTATGACATCATCACGTACGCACGTGTGCCCTGTACAGCAAGTTTTCCGATGCATGTTTAAAGCTGCCGCTTCTTGTGAGTAAATCTATGAGTGAATAAACTCAAGCCATTTGTGCAATATTACACTGTGTGTGATTTATTTCTTCTTCTTCTGTGTGCAGGCAGGCTGATTCCGGCTATTCCGATACCCATGAAAGTGGGATGAGTGCATCTGACCTCCATATGTTACTAAATCTAGAACAGTAAAATCAGTCTGTATATGCAGTAAAGCATGCTTGTTATACTCACTGTAGAACCTAAGGGGATAATCTGCCGCATGTGTAAAAAGGCTGTTTGATGCTGTGTTCTCTGATCCTCCCCTTCTTCCACTGTCCCCAATCCATCTACTGATAGTACAGAGCATTGGGGACACACTGCACATGCTAGGTTAGGTGTGTATTACTAGAGAGTTTTTTTTATTTTCTTGGGAGAGTGCATGTGATGAGCGCAGGGCCAATTAGCACTGTTCAGACAGAGGGTCGGGGTCCTGCAGGCTCATAGGTAGTAGAATGAAAATTCCTCCTACAAGCTTTAACCAGACACTGATAGAAGTCACATGACTGATAAATACTGCTGATAAGAACAGGTATTGAGCAGTTTATATTTACTAAAATAATTTAATTTCCATGTTCTTTGTACTGTGGAAGACCAGATATAGTGAATGCAGGGTCCTGGGTATAATAACACTTTAACCACTTGCTGACCAACGTACGACTATAAGGCTCCATGCACACTGTATCTCAAAAACGACAGTTTTTGGTCATTTTGGTGGGTTTTTTTAACAGCCCAAAAACGCCACTTTATTTTATGCTATGTGTCCATGCACACATGGTCGTTTATTGTCTTTTATCAGCAGTGGCGTTTTTGGGCTGTTATCTGAACGCCCTGAATTGGCGTTCAAAAGTTGTTCTCCTAACCACAAAAAACGCCAGACGCCAGTAAACGCCGGTATATCGGCGTCTGGCGTTTTTTGCAGTCAATTGAAGCCAATGAAGAAAAAAAAAAAAAAACGCCAAAAAACGCCGCTAACAAAACACTGCAAATAGAACGTTTTGTAAGCAGTATCTCCTGCCCGATGCTGAAAGAGCCCTATAGCATCCAGTGTGCATGGAGCCTAAGTGGGAACAGCGTGGCTCTGTCCCGCGAATCGCACCTGCAGGACTCTAGTGAGGAAAATGGCTGGGTCTGCAGCCCTTTAGACGTGATTTCCCTTTGAGAGTATCTCACCAAAAATGAAAAACTAATTTTTTGTTGCAGGGGATGCTGAAAATATGAATTGCATCTTAGTGTAGACTTCTGGGAAAATCAGTAAGCCAATCACACAAGCAGGAAATTACATTTCTATGGAGTGTTCTGTACACCATCTGTGTACAGAACACCTCCAAGTTGCCATATTGCATTGCATTTTACAGAAAATTACAGCGCTGCAGATTGAAAAGGAAAAGGTAATTTTTAATAATCAATTACAATAGGACTTGTGGCAGACTTGCAATTGTATGCAATACATATATATATATATTGTGGGAGATTAGCTTGTGGGGATCATCTTTCCTGAGGAAAATATTCAGCGTGCAGGCAACTTTCTTTCAAATTTGGCGGCTTGCCAGGTGTATAAACAAAATAGGCTTGCTGGTTACAAAACAAACAAAACAGAAAATAAGTCCTTGCTGTCCGGCACTAAACTGAACAGTATAGTTTCCTCACTATACAGTGTGGGGCTGGGCCCGGCACCCACAAAACATAAGTCAAAGTGCAAACCTTGTCTGTTTAAAGTCCAAACAGACACAGAGCTCCCTCAGATCCATTCTGAGTTCCAGATCAGAACTCAAGTGAGATCCCTTCCTGTCTATTTAAACCAACTGCTGGTGGACTCCAGTGGACCAAAAACTCCAGACTGGGACCACCCCTGCCACAGTGGCTGGTAAAATCTGGACCGGACTGTTTAATCCAGTCCAAATGAACGCATACGAGGTGACAGATAGTGTCCGCCTAACACTTTGCCTCGCATACCATCACATATCCTCCTCCTCTGCTCAAGCCTCTGTGGCTGAGCAACTGTCCCAACCATACAGTGGACCCGGAAGAGGGCATCCACATTGTTCTGGAGTCTTCCCGCCCGGTGTTCCACTGTGAACTTAAATGGCTGTATGGCCAGGAACCACCTAGTCACACGACTATCTTTCTCCCAGTTGTCACACATCCATTTCATGTGGGGGGCATGGTCGGCGACTAGCCCAAATGACCTTCCTAAAAGGTAGTACTTCACTTGATAGCCAGACACTCCTTCTCCACAATGGCATAGTTCCTCTCATGCATGTCAAGCTTCCTGCTCAAGTAGACAACCAGGTGCTCTTCACTCTCTGATCTGAGACAGAACAGCACCTAGTCCCACCTCAGTGGTGTCTGTGTGTACAACAAACTCCTTTGTGAAGTCCGGGGTCGCAAGCACCAGTTTTACACAAAGGGCCTGCTCTAATTTCTGGGATGCCTTCTCGGCTTCGGGATTACACTTAATTATGCCCGACCCTATCACCTTCGTCAGATCGGTCAGAGGGATGGCAATGGTGGCAAAGTCGAGTATGAACCGCCTGTAATACCTTGTAATCCCCAGGAAGGCACAAACCTGTTTTTTATTCCCCGGTTTGGGCCATTTTTTAATTGCCTCAATCTTATTGGTCTGGGGCTTGATCAGTCCCCAACCAATAACATACCCAAGGTATTTGGCCTCCTCCAGGCCTATGGCACACTTTTTTGGGTTGGCTGGTAAACCTGCTACCCTAAGAGAATCTACAACTACTTGTACTCGGGGCAGATATGATTCCCAATCTGGACTGTGGATGGCCACATCATCCAAATAGGCGGCTGCATAAGGGCGATGCAGCCTCAAGGTTTTGTCCATCATTCTCTGGAAAGATGCAGGGGCCCCATGCAGACCAAACGGCATTCGCTTGTACTGGAAGGATCCCTCGGGAGTAGAAAAGGCTGTTTTTTCCTTTGCTGACTCCGTTAGGGGGATCTGCCAGTAGCCCTTAGTTAGGCCTAGGGTTATGTACCGAGCACCTCCTAACCTGTCCACAAGTTCATCAGTTTCCTGAAATCGTTACAGAACCTGATAGTGCCATCAGGCTTTGGGACCAGCACTATAGGGCTCAACCAGGCACCGTGGGACTCCCCTATCACATCTAACTTCAACATGGTTTTTATTTACTTTGCCACCGCCTCCCGTCTAGCCTCAGGTATTCAGTAGGGTTTTACATTTACGCGGACCCCTGGTTCCATAATTATGTCATGTTGTAGTACGGTGGTCAGTCCGGGTAGGGGAGAGAAATCATTTCTATATTTACTGATAAATTCCTTAACATCATTTTGTTGCATCAGTGACAAGGACTCCAGGGTCATGGATAGCCTGTCCTCTTGAGCAGTGGGCATTGCCAATAAACGCTCTGTCACAGTTTAAAGAGATTCACATGGTAAATTTGCTTGGGTTTCCTTTTCCCTGGCTGGTAAACTTTGTAGTTCACTTCCCCTACTCTTTCCCTAATCTTAAAGGGACCCTGCCACTTTGCTAGGAATTTACTTTCAACCATGGGGACTAGCACCAGCACTCTGTCTCCGGTGTTGAAAGTCTGGGTTTTGGCACCCCGATTATAAACCCTTCTCTGGGCTTCCTGGGTTTCAAAGGGGGTATACCCATAGATGCCTGCGCACCCCGATTATAAACCCTTCTCTGGGCTTCCCGGGTTTCAAAGGGGGTATACCCTTAGATGCCTGCGGAACCTCTGGTATGGAAAACATGAGCAGTATCAAATCCAAATCCATCTCTCCCATCTTTTACCACTACCTTTTTCAACATGCTTTTGAGCGTTTTATTAAACCTGTCCACATGTCCATCTGTTTGGGGGTGGTAGATCAAGGTACGGAGATGGGAGATTTTATACAACCTGCACAATTCCTTGGTTACACGGGTCATAAACGGGGTGCCCTGATCCATTAAGACCTCTTTAGGGATCACCACCCGACTACACACCTGGACCAACTCCCTGGCTATAGTCTTAGTGGAGGTGTTCCGCAAGGGTATGGCTTCCGGATAGTGGGTCGCATAATTTAGTATTACCAGGATGTGCTGGTGTGCCGGGGCAGACTTTACTATGGGTCCCACGAGATCCATGCCAATTCTTTTGACAGACACTTCAATTATAGGCAGTGGAACAAGTGGACTACGAAAATGGGGTGAGGGCGCAGAGAGTTGACACTCATGGCAGGATATACAGTACTCTGACATCTGCATGCAACCCAGTCCAGAAGAAGCTCTGGGTTATTCTTTCCCTGGTCTTATCCATACCCAGATGTCCCCCCATTAAATGTCCATGGGCTAGATCTAGCACCATCCTGCGAAAGGGTTTGGGAGCCACTAGCTGTTCCACCTCGTCCTCCCCGCGCTTCATCACCTGATACAACAAATTATTTTTAAGAGCCATGTAGGGAAAAGACACCCCCCAAGTAGCGTCCACAGGTACCCTATCCATCACCTTCACGTTTTCTCTGGCTCCGACATCCCGGACCTCTAAGTCAGATACTACGTTCGGTTCACTCTCACGGTCAGGGTCAGAGTCATTAGCCCCCAGCTGGGAGCCATTTTCCAGCTCCTCTGGCTCCCCAGCCAGTACAGGGAAAGGAAGAGGGTCTTCTCCCTCCTCGGTCCTGCTACCAGTCTCCCCTTCCATTTGGCAAAAAGGGTCTGGTGAGAGTTCCCGTGCTTCCGCAGCAGGGGGAGCTCTATTCTCCAGACTCCCTGTGCCTTCCCATAACCTCCAAAAATGGGGAAAATCCCTGCCCACGTGGGTGTCATAAAGCAGTGAAGGTACCACCCCCACTGAATGAGTCACACTGCCCCAAGGGGTGTCAATCTTATCCACCGCCGTCTGGTAGTCACGAGTGTCCCCATGGATGCAAATGACCCAGACAGTGCTAGGGTGTAACCTTGCAGGATTTACACAATTGCTTTTTACCAACGTTACCACACTACCAGAGTCAAGCAGTGCAGTGACTGGTTTCCCATTAACAAAAATCACACACATTTGCTTCTCCATGTGACTTGAACATGATGCTGTATATGCGACCTGTGCAACAAGAGAAAGGTGTCTATTCACATAAGTATAATTGCATTGCATGGATTCATCATTAAGGGGACAATTGGCAGCAATATGGCCCAATGCATGGCATTGGTAGCACTGTATGTGCTCTATACCCAGTCCTCTCAAGGGTCCCCAAGACTTTCCTGGCTTCTATGGCCAGTTTCCTGGTCTACAGCCCACGGTCTCTTTAGCCGTAGCAGTCTTATCAAACTTCGCCACGCCCCTGGAACAGTCTTACCGGGTCCGCCGGGCGATCTTTCACCCCTAGATACATTGGAGTGGGGGGGCAGATGGGTTCAACAAGTCCTCAGCAGCAGTGAATCTCTCCACGTGGTCCACGAGTTGGTTGGCGGTTTTGGGGTCCCCATGACTGACCCACTTCCTCAAAGCAGCAGGGAGCGCACATAGATAGCGGTCCATGACCACGCGCTCCACAATCTGTGGACCTGGCAAAGTCTCTGACTGTAGCCACTTCTTGGTGAGGTGGACCAGGTCAAACATCTGCGAGCAGGGTGGCTTCTCAGTGCGGTAGGACCACTGAAGCACCCGTTGGGCCCGGACTGCCATGGTGACCCCTAGGCGTGCGAGTATATCTGCCTTTAGAGTCTCATAGTCCTGGGCCTTATATGGTTCCAGATCAAAGTATGCTTTTTGGGGTTCACCGGTCAAGAATGGTGCTAACAGTCCCACCCAGTGTTCTTTTGGCCATCTTTTGCGAAGAGCGACTCTTTTAAAAGTCCTGAGATATGCCTTTCTGTCATCCGCAGGTATCATCTTCTGCATGTGGTAAGCAGCGCATACCAACTTTGGTTTGGTGTGAGAGATTAGCTTGTGGGGATGAACTTTCCTGAGGAAATTAGCCAGCGTGCAGGCAACATTCTTTAAAATCTGGCGGCTTGCCAGGTGTATTTACAAAGTAGGTTTGCAGGTTATAAAACAAACAAAATGGAAAATAAGTCCTTGCTGTCCGGCGCTAAACTGAAAAGTATAGTTTCCTCACTATACAGTGTGGGGCTGGCCCCGATAACCACAAAACATAAGTCAAAAGGCAAACCTTGTCTGTTTAAAGTCCAAACAGACACAGAGCTCCCTCAGATCCCTTCTTAGTTCCAGGTCAGAGCTCAAGTGAGATCTCTTCCTGACTATTTAAGCCACCTGCTGGTGGACTCCAGTGGACCACAAACTCCAGATAGGAGCCAGCCCTGTCACGGTGGCTGGTAAAATCCAGACAGGACTCTGCTCTGCTTAGTCCAGTCCAAAAGAACGCATACAAGGCGACAGGTAGTGTCCCTCTACCACTTTTAAAATATTTACAAATACTGTAGATGTTGCAATATGTCACTAGTTTGTTAATTCCATGCCTAGAAGACTTGTTGTTCTCCTTACAAATCATGGAGGGCATACA
The DNA here is from genome assembly GCA_018402905.1 of Glandirana rugosa. NCBI lineage: Eukaryota > Metazoa > Chordata > Amphibia > Anura > Ranidae > Glandirana > Glandirana rugosa. The sequence continues at coordinate 156,263 of BLSH010439837.1, forward strand.
AAATACTAGATGTAGTAGTTTTTGTTGGGGATGTATTCATTTTTGTACAACTAATTTGAGTAAAACTGAAGATTTCGTAATCCAAGTTATATTATTAACCTTACTTTCGTGTAATGAGCTAAACAAATGTTCTATAAAACTCAGTTTTGCCAAAATTTTGGTAATTGTTCTTGTGTTCATTGAGATATTGATTGAAATTTTACTTTGCAAAAGGGGTTTGCTCGTTTATGCTGAGCAATGTGTGTGTGTGTGTGTGTTTGTGTATATATATATATATACACACACATACACACACACATATATACACAGTGTCTCACAAAAGTGAGTACATCCCCTTAATAATATAATTTAGATTACAAAATCTTCAGTTTTACTCAAATTAGTTGATGCAAAAATGAATACATCCCCAACAAATACTACATCTAGTATTTTGTAGGACCTCCATTATTTGTAAGGAGAACAACAAGTCTTCTAGGCATGGAATTAACAAACTAGTGACATATTGCAGCATCTACAGTATCTCACAAAAGCGAGTACACCCCTCACATTTTTGTAAATATTTTATCCTATCTTTTCATGTGACAACACTGAAGAAATGACACTTTGCTACAATGTAAAGTAGTGAGTGCACAGCTTGTATAAAAGTGTAAGTTTGCTGTCACCTCAAAATAACGCAACACACAGCCATTAATGTCTAAACCGGTGGCAACAAAAGTGAGTACACCCCTAAGTGAAAATGTCCAAATTGGGCCCAAAGTGTCAATATTTTGTGTGGCCACCATTATTTTCCAGCACTGCCTTAACCCTCTTGGGCATGGAGTTCACCAGAGCTTCACAGGTTGCCACTGGAGTCCTCTTCCATGATGACATCATGGAGTTGGTGGATGTTAGAGACCTTGCGCTCCTCCACTTTCTTTTGAGGATACCCCACAGAAGCTCAATAGGATTAAGGTCTGGAGACAAGCTTGGCCAGTCCATCACCTTTACCCTCAGCTTCTTTAGCAAGGCAGTGGTCATCTTGGAGATGTGTTTGGGGTTGTTATGTTGGAATACTGTCCTGTGGCACAGTCTCCAAAGGGGGGGGGATCATGCTCTGCTTCAGTATGTTACAGTACATGTTGGCATTCATGGTTCCCTAAATGAACTGTAGCTCCCCAGTGCCGGTAGCACTCATGCAGCCCCAGACCATGACAATCCCACTACCATGCTTGACTGTAGGCAAGACACACGTGTCTTTGTACTCCTCACCTGATTGCCACTAAATACGCTAGACACCAACTGAACCAAATAGGTTTATCTTGGTCTCATCAGACCACAGGACATGGTACCAGTAATCCATGTCCTTAGTCTGCTTGTCTTCAGCAAACTATTTGCGGACTTTCTTGTGCATCATCTTTAGAAGAGGCTTCCTTCTGGGATGACAGCCATGCAGACTAATTTGATGTAGTGTGCGGCGTATGGTCTGAGCACTGACAGGCTGGCCCCCCATCCCTTCAACCTCTGCAGCAATACTGGAAACACTCCTACATCTATTTCCAAAAGACAACTTTTGCATATGACGCTGAGCATGTGCACTCAACTTCTTTGGTCGACCATGGCGAGGCCTGTTCTGAGTGGAACCTGTGCTGTTAAACTGATGTATGGTCTTGGCCACCATGCTGCAGCTCAATTTCACAGTCTTGGCAATCTTCTTATAGCCTAGGCCATCTTTATGTAGAGCAACAATTCTTTTTTTTAGATCCTCAGTGGGTTCTTTGCTATGAGGTGCCATGTTGAACTTCCAATGACCAGTATGAGAGAGAGCGATAACACTAAATTTAACACACCTGCTCCCCATTCACACCTAAGACCTTGTAACACTAATGAGTCACATGACACCGGGGAGGAAAAATGTCTAATTGGGCCCAATTTGGACCTTTTCACTTAGGGGTGTACTCACTTTTGTTGCCAGTGGTTTAGACATTAATGGCTGTGTGTTGAGTTATTTTGAGGGGACAGCAAATTTACACTATTATGCAAGCTGTACACTCACTACTTTACATTGTAGCAAAGTGTCATTTCTTCAGTGTTGTCACATGAAAAGATATAATAAAATATTTACAAAAATGTGAGGGGTGTACTCAATTTTGTGAGATACTGTATCTGTTTCCATAATTCAAGGATGACCTCTAGAGCCTGGATGCAGGATGGAGAGTGATGCTCAACTTGTCTCTTCAGAATTCTCCATAGGTGTTCGATTGGGTTCCGATCAGGAGACATATTGACACACTGAATCACATTCACTCTGTTCTTCTTCAGAAATGCACCAGTGGCCTTAGATGTGTGTTTTGGATCATTGGCATGTTGTAAAAGTGCACAACGACCAAGGGCATGGAGTGATGGTGGCATCTTCTCTTACGCTTTCAATATAGAGCAGTACATCTGTGAATTCATGATACCATCAATGAAATGCAGCTCCCCGACACCAGCAGCACTCATGCAACCCCACAGATGGACACTGCCAACACCATATTTTACTGAAGGCACCATGCATTTTTCTTTGTACAAAAAACATTTATCTTGGTCTCATCAGTCCAGGGTACAGAGTCCCATTAGTCTTCTTATTTTCAACATGGGCCCTAGCAAATTCTAGGTGGGCTTTTATGTGCATGGGCTTTAGGAGAGGCTTCCTTCGTGGATGACACCCATGCATACCGTTCCTCTGCAGTGTACGCCGTAATGTGTCACAGGAAACAATCACCTCAGTTTGGCTTTCTACTTCTTTAGCTAACTGCAGTAAACTTGCAAAGCGATTTTCTTCAACACTTCTTATCAGAAGACTCTCCTGTTTAGGTGTTGGATGTGTGTTAGAAGTTCTGTGAGATTGTTGCAGTTCTATCTTTGTATCACTGATAAGTAAAGCTTTGCTGATCTTGTAGTCTTCACCTTTCTTGTGTAAAGAAATTATTTTCTTTCTCAGGCCTTGTGACATTTCTCTTGGATGTGGTGCCATTGCTGACAGCATGAAATGGGAAGGGGTTTTCTTTGTTAAGTAACGCCCTTTAGTGGAATAGGAGGGGAATAGCAGGTAAAGCGATAGATGCCCAACAGACGTCGCTCAAACAAAAAACAGCCCCCCCAAAGACACTGGGTTCTGTCGCGGGTATCACTGCAGGTTCAGATGTGCTCACCCGTGCAAGAGCAGCTGCTACTGGGCTGAGTGTTGGATTCAGAAGTTTACCAAGATGCCAACGATCCAGTCAACAGAACAGATGGAACAGGCAGTTCCTCAAAGGAGTCCAACAGAGTTCACATCAGAATTCAAAGCATTCGACCCATGAAAGGCAGTCGAATGGGGATCGTGATGAAGGTAAACCAGCAGGTAATCCTATGGTTAATATGGATATTTTGGACAATGTGGTTAATGTGGATAATGGAGAAAAAAGGAGCAACACGGGGTTAAACAGGCTGCGCAGCTAGTCAACCAGATAGCCCCACAGATTAAAAATAAAACTCAATGTACCCCGGATATTCATTCCTCTACCTCCACCTCTGCAATATTGGCAGCAATAGAAAATAGTACATCTACACTGATGGGGAGAATTGACTCCCTAGTGACAGAATATGGACTAATGAGGCAAGATCTTCATAAGGTCCGGGGCAGGGTTACCGAAGCAGAATCCCGCATCTCAGAGGTGGAGGATACATTGGCCACCACTGCGCAGCAGGTAGTGGAACTACAGCGGACAGTAAAGGTATTAACGGCTCGGGCTGAAGATGCCGAAAATAGAATGAGGTGAAACAATGTTCATGTGGTGGGTCTTCCAGAGGGCGCAGAGGGCCGTGACCCTAATAGTTTTGCTGAGACTCTTGTTAAAAATCTATTAACATTGAAGAATGCCTCTACGGCCTATATAGTGGAACGTGTGCATAGGGTTCAATCAGGTCCCAGACAACAGGGGGCGGCACCTAGACCTTTTTGGTTAGGTTTTTGATTTATCGGGATAGAGACTTGATTCTTGCAGAATCACGAAAAAAAACACAACTCCAGTTTGAAAATGCTATTTTGCATCCTTTTCCTGATTTTTCTTTGGAAGTGCAGAAATGATGTCGGTCATTTGTGGAAGTCAAGAAAAGACTGAGGGATAAACTGGTACTCTGGAATGATCGGAGGGTGTTTTATTTTTTTTTCTTCTTCTCCTGATAATCAAGACTGAAGACGATATGGAATTTGGGAGGTTGGTGTTCATTCGAAGCCCATGTTTTTTTGATCAAGGGTTTAGGGCATAGGGTATTGAGAGTATGCTATGTTTTTGTCTTTTGTCCCCCTTTTTTGTGAGTTTTTTTTTTTTTTTTGGGGGGGGGGGGTGGGTGCACGTATGTAGATGTTCATCACCCTTGGGAATTTTTTTTGTTTTTGGGGAGTAAGTCCGCCAGATGAGTTTTGTTTTTTGTTATGTCCTGGCGAGACAGGGTTGTCTGAAAGGTTGAGCGAAATTGATAGGGGGATGTTAATTGTATGTATTTTGGGGGTTTTGTTTTTCTATATGTGTTTAAGCTTCTACTTAGTCTTTTTGCAATGGGGTCGTGAGTTTGTGTAGTTATGATTTAAAGATCAACCCCTTGTTTTGGCACCGTTGGGTAGAGGGATTTATGCAGCATCAGGCGTCAACCTGTGTGGTGGGAAAAAGGAATCCTCATGAACAAACAGCTTGTTTAGCTTCAAAGTGCCTTATCTGTAGGAGAAATATGGGACGTGGTGAACGGCTCAGGGAGATCTGCGATCTTAAATGGATTATAGGTTCCCAGTTAACAAGGGAGGGGGATTGGGTGCTTTTGGCAGTAAGGTATCCGGGTGTATTTATTTCCACACAGGGTAGGTATGGGTATGATGGAGAACGTTAGGGTTATCTCCTGGAATGTCAGGGGCATCAATTCAAAAATAAAGAGGGCCCTAGTGTTAAAATTTCTTCAGAAATATCACCCTCATATAATAATCTTACAAGAAACACACCTGCTTGGTAGTAAAACACTTACAATGAAACATCCATGGATACCGAGAGCCCTTCATGCCACATATTCTTCATATGCACGGGGAGTATCTGTGTTGTTACACAGGTCGCTTCCATGTGTTGTGCAGAATGTAATTGAAGATTCTGGGGGGAGTTATTTAATAGTGCTTATTAGGGTGTATGCACACCGGCTTGCTCTGGTAAACTTGTATATACCCCCTCCCTTCTCTGGGAAAATCCTGTATGAAATACTGGAAAGGCTGGAGCAATATGCCCCATTCAAGTTACTCGTGGCTGGGGATTTCAACAGTATTTTGGATTATAAATTGGATACGTCAAATTGAAAAAGAACCCCCAACTCAGAGCTGCTGGATTGGGCAGAGGTGGCAGGTTTCACAGAAGTTTGGAGGTGGCAACACCAAAAAGAGAAGTGTTTCTCCTACCTTTCTCCTGTATTTGCATCCTCCTCCAGGATTGATTTGGCATTTGCCAACAGCACCCTATTGCCCTTAGTTGCAAAAACTGTGTACTTGCCGGGAGGAGTGTCGGGCCATACCTCATTACAGGTCGAATTGCAATTGGGGATACAGGAGACTAGGAGATGTTGGCGGTTGTCTTCTAGATGGGTGAGTGAGCCCTCTGTGAAAGAGGGCATACAATCACACATCGACCAATATTGGGAAATCAATGAAGGCTCAGTATCACCACAAATAGAATGGGATGCCTTTAAGGCAACTATAAAGGGGACGTATATATCAGCTATTAAAACATTTCATAAAAAGCAGATTAGTGTAGCGACTGACCTGTATGAAAAAGAGAAGGAGTATGCAAAAAAGCATGCGGAGGCAGCCACCTCAAATACGTTAAAACAACTACAGTATGCCAGGAGAAATGTGTATATCTACTATCAAGAGTTAGCCTCTAAGCAGCTGCATCAGGATGCAACACGCGTTTTTGAGGTGGGGAAAAAAATGGGAAATTGTTAGCCACGTTGACAGCAGTAGAGAATTCTCCGACAGTGGTTCCAAGTATCAAACAATAATAGAAAAGGATATTACTGCGCTACCCCAAAATAATTGTATAGAAAAGCTGCCAGAACACCAACCACAACAAAATTGGACATATACAGATTGAAAATAGTGCAGCGCTAATCCAATGTGAATAATCCTAAAAATTATGTGAATATTAATCAAAATTTATATAACATAAAATACACCAAAAATATGTGAATATTATAAGTTGTTCAAAGTTCATATATAACATATAGTGCAACAGAACCCTAAAGCATGAAATTAAGCCCAAGAGTCCATAAATCCAGTGAGTGAATATGTGTTCATATTGATTCGGAAAATTGCTCTATTCAATCAGATGAAGACTGTTCATATAGTGCAATAATCCAGAAATTAGAGGTATCAACCCGGTGATAAAGAGAGGAAGCAAATCATCATCCACATGCAGTGTCACCACCACCAGGAGAAATACAAGGTACTCTTACCAGCTATAACTGGGTAAACAGCATATATATCCACCAGGACCCATCCAAAGGGCCACCATCAAAATTCTCAGGATAACAATTCTTCCTCTAGGGGGTACACTCGGACTGTATCCTTCACAGCACCATCCAATATGGACAAGGACATCCACATCAAAAACCTCTTGGTCATAGATAGACTTTGAAGGGTATCCCAATGCCTCGTCAAAAACAAAAGGAGCTACATAGCATGATATCCTTTAAATAATAGTCACTTTATTTACAAAGTTTGCACTTACATGCTCCAGTTATAAAAACGTTCACAAATGGAATTCCACATATAAACCATAAATTGCGCAATGGTACAGAGCAGGCTCACGTTATCCGACGCGTTTCGTCTCACTGCTTGTGAATGTTTTTATCCTGGAGCATGTAAGTGCAAATTTTGTAAATAAAGTGTTTTTGACGAGGCATTGGGATATCCTTCAAAGTCTATCTATGACCAAGAGGTTTTTGATGTGGATGTCCTTGTCCATATTGGATGGTGCTGTGAAGGATACAGTCCGAGTGTACCCCCTAGAGCAAGAATCGTTATCCTGGGAATTTTGATGGTGGCCCTTTGGATGGGTCCTGGAGGGTATATATGCTGTTTACCCAGTTATAGCTGGTAAGAGTACCTTGTATTTCTCCTGGTGGTGGTGACACTGCATGTGGATGATAATTTGCTCTTTATCACCCGGTTGATACCTCTAATTTCTGGATTACTGCACTATATGAACAGTCTTCATCTGATTGAATAGAGCAATTTTCCGAATCAATATGAACACATATTCACTCACTAAATTTATGGACTCTTGGGCTTAATTTCATGCTTGAGGGTTCTGTTGCACTATATGTTATATATGAATTTTGAACAACTTATAGTGTTCGAAGTATCAACTCCTCCTCAGATATTATACGTACTTTTGTAACATATTATAAGGAGTTGTATTCACTAATAGCCTCCTACGATGAGGGGGAACTGAGGGGGAATTTAGCGGCGTTACATCTGCCTGTACTGCCGGAAAACAAAAAAAAGATCTTGGACTTGCCAATTAGCGATGAGGAAGTAGTAGCTTCAAATAGATCTTTCCCTGGTGGAAAAACTCCCGGACCAGACGGCATACCAGCTGAATGGTACCAGAGATACTTAAAGTCAGTCACCCCTAGATTAGTGCAATTATACGAGGGGAGTCACCAGAGGGGAAGTCTTCCTCTTTCATTTTATGAAGCCTATATGGTGCTACTTGCAAAAAAGGATAAGGATCTGCTGCAATGTGCATCATATAGACCTATATCATTGTTAAATATGGACTGTAAAATTCTGGCAAAAGTACTAGCGGCCAGGCTAAGGCAAACTTTGGAGTATATTGTCTCCTCAGACCAGACTGGCTTTATGCCAAAAAAGGCCACAGATATCAATCTTCGTAGGATCTTCACGCATCTACAATTGGGGCCAGGTATCACCAGTGGAGGGATTTTGGTCCTTCTAGATTTAGAAAAGGCCTTTGACTCAGTCGACTGGAGATACGTGGCGATAATGCTCGAGCTGTATGGTTTTGGCCCTTATTTTAGGAAGTGGATTGATCTGCTTTATAAATCCCCAATCGCGGCTATCAAATTAAATAGGATGGTATCTGAACCATTTGGTATTGGAAGGGGTACCCGTCAGGGGTGTCCCCTATCACTGGGCTTATTTGCCCTGGTGATGGAGCCTCTGGCTGTGGCTCTGCGTACATCGCCAGAGGTACAGGGAATTGGGGTGGGGAGTCTTATTGAAAAGACAGCGCTGTACGCTGGCAATATGGTACTTTTTTAAGGGATTCAGACCCCATCCTTGACGGTGGCGCTGGGTATCTTAAATACATTTTCCATCTACTCAGGGCTTAAAGTCAACTGGGATAAATCCCAAACTATCTCATTAAAATCACCAAATCCGCTATGCAGGGTTCCCTCTGGCTGTCCCCTGCGGAGGGTGGACAAGACAAAATACTTGGGTCTATATATTTCCAACACTGTAGAGGACTTTATAGCCCTGAATGTCTCCCCCTTACTACTACAGTTGAAAAGTAGGCTACAGACATGGCAAAAGTTTCCCATATCACTTGTAGGCAGGGTAAATCTATTGAAGATGAAGGTACTACCTTTGCTTTTGTATGTATTGAGGAATTCACCAGTATGGATTCCGAGATGTATATTTAGCACTATTGATAAGCTGGTGGCGTCTTTTCTGTGGCAGGGCCATCAACCAAGAATAAAATTGGATGTGTTGAAACTGCCATAGAAAAAGGGGGGACTGCCTGTCCCCGATTTTTATAGGTACTTTGTGGCGGGTCAACTAGTGGTGGCTCATAGATGGCTTAGGCCGCGAGAGGACAACACTGCCACCTCTTTAGAGGCAGCAATAGTTGGCTCCCAGGAGCCATTGTCGTATCTTCTTCGCGGGAAGAATGTTTCCCACCCAGTCATGCACTTCATGCATGTGGTTGCTCGGGCATGTGCAGTGATTAACAAGGCAGAGAGTGAGGATGGGGTTTCCCCTTATACCCCTCTGTGGGGAAACTCCAATTTGCCTCAGTTTGCAAAGTACCATGACCCAATTGTATGGATAAAATATGGTATGAAGATAATAAGCGATATAGTGGAGAATGGCAGGTTAGTGTCATTTGAAGCCCTGAAGGTGAAGTTCAATCTCCCTAATACCTACCTGTTCCGTTACCTGCAACTTAGACATGCATATGATACTCAATATGGGAATAATATACTTAAGGTCCGGATAAGTGAAACAGAATCCTTACTCAGAGAAAATGACCTAAACAAAGCTTTATCCAGGATCTATAAACAAATACATTTAGATGGGGGTCAACTTTTAGCAGGTTGCAGAGCAGGATGGGAGGCAGTCTACCCGCGAATGGAGGGGGGGGGGGGGGGATTGGGAAGATATGTGGGACATTAATTTTACTAGATTGGTGTCGGTTAGGGAACATCATTTGAATTTCTACACCGTGTATTTTTTACCCCGGCAAAATTGGCAAGTATGTTTCCTACACAGTGGTGCAATCTCCCAGTGGCGGACTTCTTCCATATTTTTTGGAACTGTAGGTTCATACAAGAATTTTGGGGAGGAGTTACGGAGTTTATAAGGGAAATTACAGGTATCCATGTTCAGGCCTTGTGGAAATATGTATGCTGGGACTGGTAGATATACTAGATGCAAGGAGCACCCTCTGTACACTTCTGACAATCTTACTCTTCTATGCCAGGAAAGCGATTGCGCTCTCTTGGAGAAAATGTACACCTCCGAAGGTCCCAACGTGGAAGTCAATTGTTAACAAGATTATTCTTATGTATAGGGCCACGTATGCTAGTAGGGGTATCCCATCCAAATTTGATAAGGTATGGGGGAGTTGGGTGAATAGTATCCACTAAGTCTCAGACTGAAAATAGTAGAAGTTTATAAAATTAAGGTTAATTTAGGAGTGCTGGGGGGGGTGTTTTTTTTTTTTTTTTCTGTCTCTCTTCTGCCATCCGTAGGTATTTGGGGGAGGTGGAGGTACAAGTATGTGAGAGACATTAGGGTATGTGGTAAATGTATGAATGATTGAAATGTGTAGTCTTGTTATTTGTATTTGTATGTAAAAAAAAGGAAAACTTCAATAAGGATAAATTATAAAAAAAAAGTAATGACCTTTTAGGCCTCATACACACGGACGTTTTTTGACGCCGGCGTTTTCTGCAGTTCTCCATGTTATTCAATGGCCCCATAAAAATGCCCACCTTTTTGAGCTGTAGATGGCGTCGGCGTTAATGAGCTGAAACTAGAACCCATGGTTAGCGCATTCTGAGGCTGAAATGTTTTTTGACGCCGACGCCGCAAAACGCTCACTAACGACAACTAACGCTGTACCGGCGTTGACGGCGTTTTTTTAACGCAATGTTTTTAGGTTGAAAAATAGCAGAAGGATGATTTTTTTTTTATGGACGCCGACGCTCACTAATGCCGATGCATAACGCGGAAAAACGCAGATTTTTTTTCCTTGACATCGGGCCCGAAGTTTTGTTTATTTTTTAAGAGACGTCCGTGTGTATGAGGCCTTAGAATCAACTGTCTGCTGGACACTGGTTTAGCCACTTCAGCTCCGGAAGGATTTCCCACTTTAGGACCATTGCACTTTTTGTGATTCGGCACTGCGTCGCTTTAACCGACAATTGCGCAGTCATGCGACGTTGTACCCAAACAAAATTTGCATCCTTTTTTCCCCACAAATAGAGCTTTCTTTTGGTGGTATTTGATAACCTCCGTGTCACTTCTTTTACCTAAACGCTCACCGAGAGAGCTCCGTCTTGAAGGCTTGTCAATGTCCAATTTGAGAGTAACCCTTAGGACCATTGGACAGAGGGAATCATCAAGGGTAGATGGTTCTGGTCCGAAGAAGATCATCAGATACAATGCGGGGTTATCTCTAGCAACAGAGGTATACTACCCGTGTCACGGTGTCTTGTAGGGTCATGAGGTTCTCCTTTTGGGGCCGGTGTGCTCTTAACCGTTTTAAAGAGTTATAGGTGGTGTCATCCTCTGCCGGCATAGGAGCATTGTATGCTGCTTAGTGGAAGTCAGGAGTTCGTATACCAAGTAATCCTGGTGTGCTTTGCTTACTTTAATCGGGTTAGGTGAAGACAGTGTAATTGTATAGACTGTGTTTAGTCTAAGGTAGAGTAGGGCAGTAAGATTTAACGTTGGTGGTTACAAATCGTACAGTATATTGACCCTACGTTG
>BLSH010439837.1:172956-194298 GCA_018402905.1 Glandirana rugosa
AATGGAGAGAGTGGTTCCGAGAAGAGGGGGTTATCGAGTCAAACCGGCGAGATCCTTCCCAAGACCAGTAGGGTTTGCATAAGGTAAATTCCTAATACCTCCGTTGACACGAGAATCCTTGGAATTCACGTCGTCTTTACAAAAACATTGGAACCGGTCTAGACACGGAACGGTGTTAAGACAGAGACTCGAGAAGTCCGTCAAGGAAACTGGAGTACTAAGAGTAAACGAGACTGTACGTGACACTCGACATTCCAGAATACATCTGTCCACACACCGAAAGGATTAGTTCAGGTTAGTCATATTAGTTTGTGTCGACCTGAGTTTATTTCCATACTGCCTGAAGAGCTCAGAGACAGAATTGTGGCAAGGCACAGATCTGGCCAAGGTTACAAAAACATTTCTGCTGCACTTAAGGTTCCTAAGAGCACAGTTGCCTCCATAATCCTTAAATGGAATACGTTTGGGATGACCAGAACCCTTCCTAGAGCGGCCAAACTGAGCTATTGGGGGAGAAGAGCCTTGGTGAGAGAGGTAAAGAAGAACTCAAAGATCACTGTGGCTGAGCTCCAGAAATATAGTCGGGAGATGGGAGAAAGTTGTAGAAAGTCAACCATCACTGCAGCCCTCCACCAGTCGGGGCTTTATGGCAGAGTGGCCCAAAGGAAGCCTCTCCTCAGTGCAAGACACATGAAAGCCCGCATGGAGTTTGCTAAAAAACACCCGAAGGACTCCAAGATGGTGAGAAATAAGATTCTCTGGTCTGATGAGACCAGGATAGAACTTTTTGGCCTTAATTCTAAGCGGTATGTGTGGAGAAAACCAGGCCCTGCTCATCATCTGTCCAATACAGTCCCAACAGTGAAGCATGGTGGTGGCAGCATCATGCTGTGGGGGTGTTTTTCAGCTGCAGGGACAGGACAACTGGTTGCAATTGAGGGAAAGATGAGTGCTCAGGACCTCAGACTGGGCCGAAGGTTTACCTTCCAACAAAACAAAGACCCTAAGCACACAGCTAAAATAACGAAGGAGTGGCTTCACAACAACTCCGTGACTGTTCTTGAATGGCCCAGCCAGAGCCCTGACTCAAACCCAATTGAGCATCTCTGGAGAGACCTAAAAATGGCTGTCCACCAACGTTTACCATCCAACCTGACAGGACTGGAGAGGATCTGCAAGGAGGAATGGCAGAGGATCCCCAAATTCAGGTGTGAAAAACTTGTTGCATCTTTCCCAAAAAGACTCATGGCTGTATTAGATCAAAAGGGTGCTTCTACTAAATACTGAGCAAAGGGTCTGAATTCTTAGGACCATGTGATATTTCAGTTTTTCTTTTTTAATAAATCTGCAAAAATGTCAACAATTCTGTGTTTTTCTGTCAATATGGGGTGCTGTTTGTACATTAATGAGGGGAAAAAAATGAACTTAAATGATTTTAGCAAATGGCTGCAATACAACAAAGAGTGAAAAATTTAATGGGGTCTGAATACTTTCCGTACCCACTGTATATCCTTTCTCATATTTGTGGTAAAAAAAACCACGATCAGCGTTTATTGATTGGTTTGCGCAAAAGTTGCCGCGTTTACAAACCATGAGAATTCATTTATGGCGTTTTACTTTTTTTTTTTTTACTAGTAATGGCGGCGATCTGCAATTTTTATCAGCACTGTGATATTGGGGCGGACATGTCGGACATTTTTGACACTTTTTTGGGATCAATGACATTTATACAGCAATCAGAAATGTAAATATCTACTGAGTACTGTGTAAATGGACAAAAAACAAAGAATTCCAAGATCAACTTACTGACCAGTTTGCCACCAACCAAATTCACCTGTCTAACAGTAACGTTTAAAAGGCAGCGGATTGGTTACACACATTTGCAAGTGTATGCGTAAGCTGCAGGCCCCAACAAGGCTCCCTGTGTACTGCAGATCTAACTCTGTATAAGAGGCTTCACAGTGGAAGCACATACAATTTAATGGATAGATTGGGGACAGGTGACTGGAGGAGCCCAACCCTCCTTAAAGGTACAGGAACAGACTAGACACCCAGCACATGGCGCAAAGGTGACTAGGGTGCCAGTGTGTTACCTGAGATGTATACAATACAAGCTAAAGTCACTGTCCCCACCTATAATTGGCCATTGCAGTAAGGAGCTATGGAGGGGCAGACACAGACAAAAAACAAAGAATTCCAAGCTCAACTTATTGACCAGTTTGCCACCAAATGACATTTACTGTGTAAATGTCATTGGCAGGGAAGGGGTTAACCTGCAGGGGGTGATCTAGGGGTTAACTGTGTTACCTAGGCTGACTAGTCTAACTGTGAGGGGGCTGGGCTACCAGGGGCATAAGAGAGCTAACTGATCCCAGTGACAGGGATCAGTAGATCTCTTACATGCCGCCTGACATTTTTCTTCTCTGCCAGGCAATTGAGGCCACCCGAGCCACGGCCATACTGCATGAGAGCCTGCTAGCCGCGCATGCACGAACGTCCTTTATAGACGCAATTCGCGCTACAGTGCCACTCTGCAGCAGTAAATGTATGCATAACTGTGGGAGGGCATACAATGACGTCCTCCCATGAACGAGCTTCCCGTGCGCCCCCTGGGACACACACCCGGGAACATCTGTGACCGTCGGGTCCAGGGGACCCGGCGTTTCACGGATCACAGTGAATGTCCGCTCACAGCGGGCTTTTACCACGTGATTGCTCTGTCAAATGACGGAGCGATCGCATGTAAACAAGCCGGCGGAAGTGCCGGCTTTTCTCTCCCCTTTCAGCACCGATCGGTGCAGTGTGAGAGGAGAGGGGGAGTGAGCAGATGCTGCAGCGCTGTGGGCAGGATGTGTAGTGCCCACTGCGCTACTATTTGACAGGCTGCATCCCCACCATCCATCCATCCAGCCTCACCCAGCCAGGCATCTCATCCAGGCGGCCATTCATGCTCACCCAGCCATCCTCACCCCATCCATCCATCCAGTCATCCTCACCCAGCCATGCTCCCCCATCCAGCCATGCATGCTCACACAGCCATCCATCCATGCTCGCCCAGCCATCCATCCATGCTCACTCACCCAGCCGTGCTCACCCATCCATTCATCCATGCTCACCCATCCATCCATCCATGCTCACCCATCCATCCATGCTCATCCAGCCATCTATTCATTCTCACCCACCCAGCCGTGCTGACCCACCCATCCATCCATGCTCACCCACCCAGCCATACTCACCCACTCATCCGTGCTCAGTCATCCCCATCCATGCTCATCCATACCCATCTGTGCTCAGTCATCCCCATCCATGCTCAGTCATCCCCATCCGTGCTCAGTCATCCCCATCCGTGCTCATCTATCCCCATCCGTGCTCAGTCATCCCCATCCATGCTCAGTCATCCCCATCCATGCTCAGTCATCCCCATCCGTGCTCATCCATCCCCATCCATGGCTCATCCATCCCCATCCATGGCTCATCCATCCCCATCCATGGTTCCTTTGTGCCTCATTCGTGCTCATCCATACCACATCAGTTCTCATCCGTGACACATCCATGCCACTACAATGCCCATCCGTGCCACTACACTGCCCATCCGTGCCACTACACTGCCCATCCATGCCACTGCAGTGCCCATCCATGCCACTACATTCCCCATCCGTACTACTACACTGCTCATCCGTGCCACTACAATGCCCATCCGTGCCACTAGAGTACCTATCCATGCCACCACAGTGCCTCACAATAGTGTAAAAGGTAGTCAAATTAGATTTGAAATGTATGCCCCTAGATCACCTGACGGTGCTCCCTGCATGTTGGGCCTCTGTATGTGGCCAGGCTGTGTAAAAGTTACACATGTGGTATCGCTATGGGGTCATTTTTTGGGCGTTTTAATTGTCCTGGTGCTCCAGGACCTTCAAAAGTGCAAGAGGTAGTCAAGAAATTATATGTGTAATTTATGCTACCAGAATGTCTGATGGTTCTCTCTGCATGTTGGGCCTCTGTATGTGGCCAGGCTGTGTAAAAGTATCATACATGTGGTATCGCCATACTCAGGAGGAGGAGTAGAATGTGTTTTGGGGTGTAATTTGTGGTATGCATATGCTGAGTATGAGAAATAACCTGTTAATAAATTAAAAATTTTTGAAAAAAAAAAAGAAAAAAATCTTCATTTTGCAGAAAATTGTGGGAAAAAAAATTACAACTTCAAAAAATTCACCGTGCCTCTTACTAAATACCTTGGAATGGTTACTTTCCAAAAAGGGGTAATTTGGGGGGTATTTGTACTTTCCTGGCTTGTTAGGGTCTTAAGAAATGAGATAGGCCGTCAGTACATCAGGGTGTGATTGGCACCACAGCTTGTAGACTCTATAACCTTCACAAAGACCAAATAATATACACTAATTTGTTTTGTTTTTGTTACCAAAGATATGTAGCAGTATACAGTTTTGCCAAAATTTATGAAGAAAAATTACTAATTTGCAAAATTGTATAACAAAAATTAAGAAAATGCATTTTTTTACAAAATGTTTGGTCTTATATATAGCGCAAAAAAAAAAAAAAAAAAAAAACCCAGTGGTGATTAAATACCACCAAAAGAAAGCTCTATATGTGTGAAAAAAGGACACATTTCATTTGGGTACAGTGTTGAATGACTGAGTAATTGTCATTCAAAATGTGAGAGCACTGAAAGCTGAAAATTGGTCTGGGTGTTAAAAGGGTTTAAGTGCCCAGTGGTCAAGTGGTTTAGGTTAGATGTTAATTATTTATTAATGCATTATTACATATTATTAATTTATTTTACTTATTTATGATGATTTTTAGTTATTTGTGCATTTAATTTACATTGATGTATTCATATTTTATTACCAATTTATTTTTTACTTTTTTTCACTTGAGCAAAAAGTCGTGCAGAAATGCACAAAAATTTGCAAATGGTGCGTTTCTATCCGTTTCTATGGGAATACAAGCGCGCCAAAAATGTCCAAATCTGACAGAATTTAGCTACAAAAAAAAGCTCCAGAACTTGTTTGAGCTTCAGGCATTTGTCTTCAGATGACTTGGAATGGACATGTTAACGATCTCCGTAGAGAATAAATGATTTTTTCCCCTCCAGCGTTTTGAAGCTTCAAGCTACAAAAAGCTGAGGTGTGAATGGGGCCTAAAAGTGCAGGACAAAGCAGCTTAGACTGTTCCTGGGTGTCCTTGTCGTGTGCATGGGGTACTGATGCCAATACCAGTTGTGCATTTTCCCTTATTATTTAAAATACATACAGCGACGGCTGGTGAATAAGGGGCGCTTGGGTGCCGCCTCCCCGCTGCTGAGAAGGAAAGAAAAAAAAAAAAGTCAACCCGGCCCCCCTGCAGGAGGCATCGTTATATTGACTTTTCTGGGTTTTTTTTGTTTTTTTTTCCAGCTGACAGCAAGTAGTGAGCCAATTGGCCAGTCATTAAAGTCTATGTGTGTGCGCTGAACAGGCACACACACATAGTCTGATTGGCTGTCCCCTGAGCTATCAGAGCCAATGACTCTCTGTCATTGGATGCTGTTGGCGGGGGAGGGACTACAGCGGACGTGCTGGCTGCGTCATTACTCACGCAGGCACAGCACTCTTCCGACCGAGCACACAGTATGCTCTCCGCAAGCGCTGCCTCTGCATACTTTCAGCCTGTTTTCCGCATGCCGATCTCTGCAACACTGCCAGCCTGCCTATCAGATGGGGTAAGTGTGGGACTTGTCCCGACTTTGGGGGGTGGGGGGCTGGTGACTGTGTACCCTACTTGGGGCTCTGTATACTGCTACCTGGGGCTCTGTATACCCTATCTGGGACCCTGTATACCGCTACCTGGGGCTCTGTATACTGCTACCTGGGACCCTGTATAATGCCATCCGGGGCTCTTTATACTGCTACCTGGGGCTCTGTATACTGCTACCTGGGACCCTGTATACTGCTACCTGGGACCCTGGATATTGCTATCTGGGGCTCTGTATACTCTATCTAGGCCCCTGTATACTGCTACCTGGGGCTCTGTATACTGATATATGGTGAATATGTATACTGCTATCTGGGGCTCTGTATACTGTGATATGATGACTCTGTATACTGCTATCTGGGGCTCTGTATACTGCTATCTGGTGACTCTGTATACTCCTATCTGGTGACTCTGTATACCACTATCTGGTGATGCTGTATACCACTATCTGGTGATGCTGGGCTGTATACTCCTGACACAAGGGGTGGAAACTATAAGGGGTGGGGCTTATAAGTGGGAGGGGTCAAAAAGGGCAGGGTCTGGCGGCCCCCCATCCTAAAATTTCACCAGCCGCCACTGATTACATACATTTATATATACATTTGTATATACAGTAGTCACACACAGCATATAACCAATTGTTTCTAACAAACTGATGTCAGTTAGTGTTAATAGTATATAAACAGGATCAATGTAACCCTTTAGTGGCATGAAAGTGCAAAACGAAATGCCAAAATTATGCGTAGAATTATTAAAAAAAAAAAAAAAAAACACATTACAAGGAAAGAAATTTCACCATTATATCTTGTTCCTGTAGCTTCTACCTTATGCAAACAACTGACATGTACTTTTATAACAAAGCCAGCACAAGCAAACACAGGACACAATTGTGCATGCTCCCATGCATTCTACGCTTCAGCAAATAGCCAACTAAACCTTGATAACACTTTTATTTTAGGAGACAAAGGGGACTTCACAGTTTTCAGGTGAAATCTGAGCACATTTTTGTTTCTTTTCATAGAGGAAACAATGTTCATGAATAGAAGACATTCACCATGTACCAGGGAACACCAGAGTCTCCAGTACAGCCCTGTTCCTTCTAAAACAGTTGAATATTCAAAGACATACCACGGACACTGAAGCGTATACACCGCAACATTTGTATAAGTGACTTCAAGAAAATGAAAGCAAGCTGTCCTCTGGGGAGGAAACAGAACAATCATTTACTTGTGCTGCTGGCTAAGCTAACTTTTGGCAATAGATGTTTTAAAGTTTTTTTTTTTGATGTTGGATTTTTCTGCTCACATGTGAAATCTTGCAACACGTGTCATAATTTCCCTTCATAAGTGGATACTAAGTACTACATGTTTATTGCTTGTAAAGAGAATTTCAACCAATACACAGATCGTGCATACCGCAACTGTACAGGGTATTTTAGAATGCCAGATTGTTTAGCTAGACACTGTTTTAGGTTATGTTAGAATGATTTATTATAACCAAATAATAGTTACACATCATATTCTTGCAAATGGTCAGTATACAATTTAGTAACTTACCCTTGCATGATTGATTACCACAACAAATTATTCAGAGAGAGAGCTAAGTACTAGGTATAAAGTGCAGTTACCTACAGCTAACAAACAGAATTCATTTAATTTAATTTTAATCTATCCCTGATCCTATAGTACATGTAAACCCAATCAATAAAATATAATTTAAGCATTAGCATGTGATTGTAATTTCAAATGCAATTTTTCATTTTAAAATCTGCAGGTTTCAATAAAATGCTGTAATGTCTGGTGATCTTGCACATGAATGTCCTTGTTCTTTTGCTCCCGCACTGCCTGTCACCATCTGGAAACCCTTGCTGACAAATGCCACACAGCCATTGCTGGAGTGCATGAGTGAACATGAAGTGACTGCAAATAGGCGATCACCAACGCTGAGATGCAAAAAGGACCAAGAAAGTAAAAACGAGTATTTTTTTCTCATCATTGAGGGTTTACATCCACTTTAAACTGGAATTAAACTTCACATTAAATAGGCTGCACCTCTACAATGCAATGTAACTTTTATTGATCCAAAATCATAATAGCAACAGGTGGGTACAGACAGGGGAGAGAGACAGGCTGAGTTGATGCGTTTCACTCGAAGATCGAGCGTTATCAAAACCACCTGTGGTTGCATTGCAATTGTGGAGGTACAGCCTATGCAATTTGTTTGTATCTAGACGTCTGCTGCAGTGGCAGGGCGTGCACTCCACCCTTCAACAATCACCTTTGGATTCCTACCTGGACACAACTCTGGTACCATTCACCTGTGAGCAGCGGGACTTTTACTCTTAAACTCCACATTAGGGTCCTTTCACATGAGCAGAGCCCGTTTTGACAGGCTCCGCTGCTCAGCGGGGATCCATCCATGGATCCCCGCTGAACCGGCGGATGACAGGTCAGTCTCTGCATTCCATGCAAAAATGTACCTGTCAGAGCTTCGCACTCCTCAATGGGGGATCGGATGAACATGGACCGTCCGTCCGTGTTCATGCGATCCGATCCGCCAGACAAATAGAAAATAGGGTTTGCATCCGTCTGTATTTAGCGGATCAAATCGGATTGGATGTCAGCGGACATGTCACCACTGACATCCATCGCTCCATAGGAGTACATGGAGCGTCTGTTCAGGTCCGCATGAAAAACTGACAGGCGGACCTGAACTGTCCATACGCGTGAAATACGTGCCTTTTTCTCCAGAGATGTGATGCGCACGTAGTCCCACGCTGGTGCCAACATCTTTGCCCAATCTTCCTTCAGGTTCAACAGGTTTGGCCATCTTAATTGGCAAGGCTATAAAGATATAACTCCCATGCATGTGCAAGAAAGCTAATTCATACCAACAATGTACTTCTAAAGTAGTTTGCAAAGAAAAAGGTAAAAAGCTCTCAAAGGGTCACATTTTTAACATAGTCGGTAGTTGCGCATTGTCTGTGAAGAGTCATTAAAACACAGGAAATGACATACATTTAGATTAGCGTGCTGTAAGCAGGTAAAACAACACCAGCAATTGTCAGTGTATTCCCAGCAATTCAAAGACACCTTTGTACTATCCTGCAAGAAAAGTGAGCTGAAATGCATCAATCAATATTTTTCTTAGCACACTATAGTGCTAACAATTAAGTTTTAAATGACACCATAAACTTCTGTCACATGACAAACACAATGATCTCAATACATGGCTATTTACTGGGGTTTTCCTTGACAAGCAGGTCAAATATGGGTATATTATGCCCTTAAAGTGTTACTAAACCCACAACAGTAAAATCAGTCTGTATATGCGGCATTGCAGGCTTGTTATACTCACTGTGGAAGTGGTTTTCAACTCTGGACAACCACCTTAAACTACAGGTAAGCCTATAATAAGGCTTACCTGTAGGTCCCGGGAATATCTTGCACAGTTTAAGAGATTTTTCCTGTATCTGCATGTTCCGACGTCATCGGCACATGTGCACTGAAGAATCTGCCCCCGGGTGCCGTTTCTTCAGTAAATGTGCCGTGCTCCCGTGCGCATGATGACCTGACTTGCAGTGTGTGACTTGTGTGCTGAGGATCTTGAAGGGGAACCCCCGCAAAAATTGAAAAAAAAAAAAAATTGCGTGGGGTTCTTCCCCCTTCAGTCTGGTATGGATTTTAACCACTTGCCGACCGCCAACCGCAGGTTGACGGCGACAAGGTGGCTCGATATCGCAAATTGCCATCATATGACGGCGGCTGCGATATCATGCACTGTGAGCGCGCGCGCGCCGCCGGAGGCTCACCTGCACGCTCACTGTGTTGGGGGGGGGGGGGGCCAGGGAGCGGCGTACTCGATCTCCGCCGGCTACCCGCGATGCCCCCCCCCCGCAGTGAAAGAACGGAGGTCCGTGTAAGTAAACACGGATCTCCATTCTGTGAGGGGGGAAGGGCTGTAATCACAGCCTTCCTCTACATGGAAGCTGTGATCGCTCCCCTTCCCCTGCTAGGGCAGCCCACACACAGTTAGAACGCGCCCAGGGAACACAGTTAACCCCTTCACTGCCAATGGCATTTACACAGTAATCAGTGCATTTTTATAGCACTGATTGCTGTATAAATGCCAATGGTCCCAAAAAAGTGTCAAAATGGTCAGACACGTCCGCTGCAATATCGCAGTACCGCTAAAAATCGCAGATCGCCGCCATTAGTAGTAAAAAATAAAAACCCCAGAAATGAATGAATTCTCATCATCCGTAAACGCGACACTTTTGCGCAAATCAATCAATAAACACTGATTGCGATTTTTTTTATCACAAATATGAGGAAGAATATAAATCGGCCAAAACCGATGAAAAAAAATGTTTTTTTAATATTTTTTTTTTGGATTTGCATTTTAGAAAAAAGTAAGAAAGTTGTTTTTTGTTTGCAAAATTGTCGCTCTTCTTTTGTTTATAGCGGCGATCAGAAATGAGGCAGCGGTGATCAAATACCACCAAAAGAAAGCTTGATTTGTGGGAAAAAAAGGACGCAAATTTCGTTTGGGTACAACGTCGCACGACCGCGCAATTGTCAGTTAAATCAATGCAGTGCCGAATCGCAAAAAGTGCTCTGGTCCTAAAGTGTGAAATTCTTCCGGGGCTGAAGTGGTTAAAAACCCCATGCAAAAAAAAAATGGCATTGGGTTCCCCCCAAAATCCATACCAGACCCTTATGCCAGCACGCAGCCCGGCAGGGGTCAGGAAAGGGGGGGGCGTTCACTTGCCACCCATCCTAGACCATACCAGGCCGCATGACCTCAACATTGGCTTATATTGGGGCAGGGCTTCCTGCTGTCGTCATCCGGATGCCCCACCTCCTTATGACATCACCAC
The DNA here is from genome assembly GCA_018402905.1 of Glandirana rugosa. Taxonomy (NCBI): domain Eukaryota; kingdom Metazoa; phylum Chordata; class Amphibia; order Anura; family Ranidae; genus Glandirana; species Glandirana rugosa. Next base: position 183,587 of record BLSH010439837.1, read on the forward strand.
CCAAGGCATGATGGGCAGCGACATCATAAGGGGCAGGGCCTCCAGATGACATCAGCAGGTGGTTCTGCCCCATGCTAATATAAGTCAATGCACAGAGCGGAGCCAGCATTAGTGCGGGAGATCGCGTCATGTCAATATCAGAAGAATAACAGAGGGAGAAGACAGCGGAGAAGACCCGGCAAAAGAGCGAGAAGACAGAAGACCCGGGAAAAGAGAAGAAGAAAGAAGACCCCTCAGAAGAAAGAAGATCCCGCAAAAGAGCAGAAGAAAGAAGACGCCGAAGGAGGCAAAAGAGCTGGAGAGGACACCGGAGCTGATTTAATAAAATACTTTAAAAACATATGTAGTGTGTTTTTTTTTACAATTTTTTTTAGGTGAATAGGTAGGGGTACAATGTACCCCTACTCATTCACATAGGGTGGGGGGCCGGGATCTGGGGGCCCCCTTGTTAAAGGGGGCTTCCAGATTCCGATAATTCCCCACCCGCAGACCCCGACAACCACCGGCTAGGGTTGTCGGGACGAGTCCCTTGTGCTCATCAACATGGGGACAAGGTGCTTTGGGGTGGGGGGCACCGGGTCCCCCCTGCCCAAAAGCACCCACCCCCCAAGTTGAAGGCATGTGGCCTGGCATGGTCCAGGAGGGCAAGTGAGCGCCCCCCCTTTCTTGGCCTGCCGGGCTGCGTGCTCGGATAAGGGTCTGGTATGGACTTTGGGGGGACCCCACGCCATTTTTTTTTGGCTTAGAGTTTCCCCTTAAAATCCATACCAGACCGAAGGGTCTGGTAACCACTGGGGGGGAACCGGCGCAAATCTTTTTTTTTTCATTTTTGTGTTCCCCTTCAAGATCCTCAGCACTCTAGTCACACTAGAAGTCGGATCATCATGATCCGACTTCTGGTGCGACTTCTATTCAAATCATAGTGAACCTCTTATTTTGAATAGAGACAGAGAAACGCTTGACGAGGCTTAATGCTGTGTATACAACGTTAAGCCACGTTTTTTAGATTTTACCGGCGTCTGTGTTTTTACAGCTCTAGCACTGGAGCCCCAGAATGCGCTGGTCCTGTTTTTTTTTTTGGAGCTTAAAAACGCCTTAAAATCTGCAGTTTTTTTGTTTCTTTGCTAAAAAAAATGAAAAAAAGCTAAAAATTTAAAGAAGAAAAAAGTTTTTCAGTTATAAAATTTTGCAAACAGGTAATTTTTCTCCTTCACTGATGAGGTGTGCTGATGGGCACTGATAAGCAACACTGATGAGGCGGCATTGATGGGCCCTTGTAGGCAGCACTAATGGGCACTGATGAGGTGGCACTGGTGGGCACTGATGAGGCGGCACTGATGGGCATTAATAGGTGGCACTGAAGTGCACTAATAGGAGGCACTGATGGGCACTGTTGGGGCTGCACTGATATTAAGGGCATTGATTATCAGTGTAGATGTCCGCTTTCATACATGCTGATTACCGGCTCTCCAAGCGAATGCTAATAACTGGCAAGTGTGTTTACATCGTGATCAGCTGTGATTGGATACAGCGTTCACAGAGCACAGCGGTTGAGCGCCGTAGTGAGTGAGTGGTTCTGGGAGGATGTCAATATTTGCCCTCCTAGAACTGGACGACTGTGCTGTAGCAAAAACATTACACATTGTGGTGTAGAATTTTTGTTCTTCCAAAACTTCCAAAGCAAAATTCTGGTTCATATTGCTTAATTTGGTCTGTGATGGAGATACCTTCATAAAAATTGGTCACATTAATGCAAGAAATGATACCAACTTCACACCAAATATACCTATTTTACAAGGTTCATAGGGCTAATAAAATACTAATGGGCAAAGAAGACTAGATTGCAAGCCTAATAAGGTCTTCTAAGCAATATATGCATCCGGATAATACCATACTTGGTCTATAATGAATCAAAATTTTATTCTGTTAAATATGTTGGCACATTGGAAAACCTTGGCATCTGTTAATTTAGATACATTTTGCATTTCTGCCATTAAGGAAATGTCTGATGGAGCATAATAAAACACTTTAACACCCCTTTGCCATACCCCTACAGCTCGGTGCTCTCATTTAGCACTGGAACTATGAAGGAATGTTGAGAATCATTTGTGAGAGATGGTGACTCTGACCACTCTGCAAGTGAACTGGACCCTACATGGATCCAAAAAAGGGCACACTTTTAAATCCATATTATTTAACTGTTGCTGATTGTCTGTTTTATAATATTAATTTACTGTAAATCATTTCTTGCACTGTACTTTCCTTTCCTTCATTAAAATAATAATTAAAAATCATTAAACTGAATATTTGATCTACTCTAAACAGAAATTAAAATAATAACTTGTTTCCTACTTTAAAAAAGGTACTGTGATGTAAACTCTGATACATCCCTGTCTGGGTGTGGCAGGGAGTGATACAGGCATTTTCTTTAAAAGGTCACAATTGCAACAGTGGATGCTGTGAGCAGTGCATGTTTCCATTAAAACATGTATTTGGTGGCTGTGATGCATGTATAGGTGTGTACAGTATTGAGTCAACCACTCAATTAATGTGCTCCATTGACGATCGCTCCCAGTTTGCTGGCGCTGTGGTTCTTGTCCAGAGAGCAAGAAATTTCTATGCAGGGTGAGGCTGAAAGTGCAATTGTCACAGACAGGATAACATTTCAGTAGTTATTACTAGCTTTCACTAAAATCTGATTGTCCTAAAGCTATATTACCCTGTTTGGGAACACCTTACCACCAGTATCATTTGTTAGTTTTTATTAAGCAGTAAAAACCGGCAAGGGCAAAATAGGCTATACTGGGGACATTATAAGAAACTGTCTATAGTCCAAAACTAACATCCTTCTATTATAAAGGTGGTTAAACACTATTTGTTTTTTCTTTTCACAAAAGGAGATGGAGAGAGGAATCCTCTCCGCCAGGACATTGTATTTTGACAGCGGCATATGTAGCCCATTGAGGAAAATTTTCCAACATGTTCCTTCAACAATCAAGATAAATAAATAATATACAGTAAATATAGCATTTATCAAGGTATCTAGTGCTTATAGTAAACAAATATTATAAAGTATAAACAGCATCTATCAAGGTGTCTAGTGCTTATAGTAAACAGGTAAATGAAGTGTCCAAGTGCTTAACAAACTCAAAATAAATATATAATCATAAAACATCCAATTGCATGTTTAAATAACAAGTCCACATGTACAAATAGAGACACTTGTTAAAATTTCTATTGCTGAAGTGAATAATTAGTAAAAAAGCGTCCAAGTGCTTGAGGATTATACAACTAGGTGCCTGGTGACTACACCTCCAACTAGCAGGAACCATGAGCTGACCACCATCAAGTGAGAATCCTCCACCGAAAATATTATATGCTTACCAGAGACTGGTAAAAAAACAGCATAGACCACACTTGTGATTCAAATGCCATGCACCAGAAGGTCTTGAGGTCACCACCTGGGAGTTGTGCAAAATCTCAGTAAGCGGATAATAATCTCTGGAAACTTCATGGGTTTAACTTCCAAACAGTATCACATCACAGGGGTTTTCAACGGGTCATGTGAAGAAATGAAATGTCGCCATAGTGTAAAACCAATGATAAAATTTATTAAGAAGTGGTTAAAAACACTTACATCTCCTTAGAGAGCCATGTGCCCATCTCATAAATTGCAGTGACCTGGGGGAACCAATAACCAGACGCATTTCGTTTACTACAAATGTCTTCTGGGGTGTCCCCCCAACAGGTCACTGCATGTATATATAGATAATCCATAATGGCACATACATTGCACGTAGGCGTTAGCAAGCGGAAGTCCCAACATGATCCCCAAGATGGCGCCTTGGCGTGCGTACCATGCCTCGTAGACTAACTTTAGACTTTAAACTTTAGACATGCCTTTAGACTAACTTGCTTCTATTAGGCTCCACTGACATTGGCAACCACCGTTCATACATCGAAAACTGCGGAGAGATGGGTCCTCATTTTCTGTGGCTCTGGGGCAGTTTTGCCTACACACACAACCTTTTTTTAGGCAGAAGGAAGCACAGAGAAATATAACAATCCCATACAGTCTGGGTCTGCTTGTGAATCACATCTAAGATCCCAGAACTACAAGGCATCTGTCCTAACAATTAACCATTTTTTAATCTTCCAAGCTAAAAATAAATGTAAATGAAAAATAACAGTCTGGGAAATGAGGAGCACCAATTATCTGCGCTGGAGAGTAAATTTACCAATAGCAAGGAAGTTATTCTACCTGAAAAAGTAGTGTTTACTACAGTCTGAGAATTACAGCAATGCACATTTTAATAGGGCAAGAAACTGCTCAAACCTGAATAAACACAAACTTTTATTTATAGCTGACCTTAAAATGTGTGCCAAATTATTGAAGAATGCAGAAATAGTATCAGGGGAGCAATGTGTAGAAATTACTTACTACATTAGCAGTAGCAAAGAATGACAGCAGTACATAGCCAACAGACAATAAAATGTTAGATGTCATTCATAGTACATTTATTAGGGCAGTACAACTTAAAGCGGAGGTCCGCCAGGGAAAAAAAAAAATTAAAAGTCAGCAGCTACACATACAGTAGCTGCTGACTTTTAATAATAGGACACTTACCTGTCCTGGAGTCCAGCGATGTCGGCACCCGCCGCCTTCATTGAGGGTAAGGGAACCCGGATGTGTAGCATTACAGCTTCACGCCGGTCACCTTACTGCACATTCGCGAGGCTCCGCTGCGCTCTGCTATTGGCCAGGTGGCCAGTAGCAGAGCGAGTAAGGAGGAGGGAGCCGGGCTGCTGACGTCAGTGGCCGCGGCGGCCGGCCAGAGCTCCCGGATGTGTGGAAAAGGACACCTCCCCCCCCCCCCCCCCCCCCCCCCCCGAAAGGTGCCAAAATGTGACACCTGAGGGGGGGAGGAATCCAACCAGCGGAAGTTCCACTTTTAGGTGGAACTCCGCTTTAAGCCACACTATAATGGTAGTCTATTGAGACATATGAGTTGTGTTCTTGTGTAATATGGTGCAAAGCACCCTTGAGACAGGTTCCAATATTTGACATATTTACTGCTAGCAGAATGCTGTCAAGTCAGTTTTATTTTTTGTCTCAATCATAGGCTAACTTTTTCTTAGTCAAAGGCTCCTGAGATATACTAGGAACTATGGAATGTGTAGTGTACATAGAGCAGTGCACCTGACTGTGACGAACGTGCATTGTCATTCCAAACCAGCAGAAGTCAGGGGGAAAAGTAGGGGTTTGGAAGCTTACAGAGGACATTACAAGGAGGCAGAAAAACACAGTGAAAAAATATATTATGGACAATAGATTACAATGGACGCATAAGGATTTGTTTTGGATGATATAATTTAGTGTAATTTTAATATGGCAATACTGCGATAATTATAGGTATTTTGTATAAAGCATGACTTGCAGACTCTGACACAGTGGTGGCTGGTGGTAATTTTTTAATAGTGAATATTCATTTACTATTTTAACACACCTGGGTGGGCTCCTAGCGCAGTGCTCTGCGCCCCAAGCCCACCCTATTTTGAAGCCTATTAGAGCCTCTGGCTCTAATCAGGTGCTTCAAACCCCCCCTCATTTGGAATCCATGCATCCGGCATCCTGCAAGGGGCCGCGCGCATGGATGGCGGGGGCGGCGCCCATGCACCCTTAATGGGCAGGCCGGCCCTGCTCTGACATTTGAGGCACAACACAGCAAAGGCCAGAGCTAACAAAACTCCCATATAGGTTGGTATATGCAGTTACATTCACTCCTATTCAAATGGTAATGGGCAATGTGCATGTGCAGGTAATATTTTTCCATCTATGGCTTTATTCAGACATTTTGGCTTAACCACTTTAATACTGGGCACTTTCACCCCATTCCTGCCCAGGCCAATTTTCAGCGCTGTCGCACTTTGAATGACAATTGCGTGGTCATGCACCACTGTACCCAAATTAAATTGTTATAACTTATACACACAAATAGAGCTTTATTTTGGGGGGGGCATTTCATTACCACTGGGATTTTTTGCTAAATAAACTAAAAAAGACCATACATTTTGAAAAAAAACCCCACATTTTTCTTTGTTTCTGTTATAAAATAATCTTTCTTTGTAAATTTAGGACAAACTATATTCTGCTACATTTCTTTGGTGAAAATAACCCAAATCAGTGTTTATTATTTAGTCTGTATGAAAGTTACTGAGCTATGGAATATATATTTGAAAATTGATCAGTCCTGATGTACCGACAGCTTAATTTCTTGAGGCCCGAAAACGCCTGGAAAGTACAAATACCCCCCAAATTACCCCTTTTTGGTAACTAAATATGGTATTAAGAGGCATGGCCCGTTTTTTGAAGTTTTAATTTTTTGGCACAATTTTTGGAAAATGTAAAAAATAACGTTTTTTTCACAATTAATTTTTTTGTTAACATAGTGTCACCAGTGCAGTACAGTGTCATCATAAAACTGGTGTGGCGGTGATCAGGGACATTGACTGGTGACAGTATGTAAAGAGAAAAAAAAATTGTAATACTTTTTTTAAAAAATGCTCACATATTTTTCTTTTTTATTACATTTTTTTTTTTTTTTTTTTTTGTACGATTTTTTTTTAACACACTGTGACCAGAGCAATACAGTGATACCATAGTACACATTCCAATTGCTTATACCTGTGAATTTTACTGGTATAAGCAACCATTTTTGAATGAAATTGATCGGCTAATCACATGGTACAGATGGGTATTGTTGCTGACCATATTCTCTTTTTTGGACCATTCTCTGCAAAACCTAGAGATGGTTATGTCTGAAAATCCTAGTAGTTCAGCGGTTTTTGAAATACTCAAACCAGCCTGCCTGGCACCAAGAACCATGTTCAAACTAATTTAAATCCCCTTTCTTCCCCATTCTGGTGCTTGGTTTGAATTGTTGTCTTCACCACATCTAGATGCCTAAATGCATTGAGTTGCTGCCATGTGATTGGCTGATTAGCAATTTGTGTTACCAAGCAATTGAACAAGTTGTACCTAATAAAGTGGCCGGTAAGTATAATTTATGTTTGGGTTGCTTTTGGGTTTAATACTGCTTTAAAGTAACTGTAAACCATTACATATACTGAGCTGTCAGAAAAAAAGTTAAACTGCAGAACTCAGTGAGGAAAGCTCAGAGAGTTGATTGGAGGAAAAAGGACACACCCCCACACTCCCTTCACACAGCGCATAAGAACTGAGCTGAGGCTGTCAATCAGCTGGAGCACACCCCCCCCCTCACCATTTTCTGTTGGTGTCAGGAAAACTTGTCAGATGTGATTCATGCTGATGGCAGAGGAACAAAGCAGCAGACAGAAATTACAATTAGTGCTCTTAATTGAAACAACTACACACCATAGAGGGATAAGCTATGTTCATATTTCATGTCTGAGGTTTACAACCATTCAACTGCCTTCAGAATCCTTAACCATTCCAGATCTGCGCTATTGCCGAAGTACGGCTCCAGCGCGGATCTGAAATGCCCGGAGGACGTCCATGGACGTCCTCCACTGCGCACGCTCCAGGCGCGCCCCCTGGCTGCAGCGGCGGCGCTCGCGCGCCGCGCGAGCGTGCCCATGGGTCGGGCGGACTCGATGTCCGCCCGAGACCCGCCGATCTCGTTTAGGAGCCTGTAAACACGGCGGTTCCCCGTTCTGTGACAGGGGACATAGCAGATCTACTGATCCCTGTCACTGGGATCAGTTAGATCTGTTATGTCCCGGCCAGCCCTGCCCCCCCACAGTTAGAACAGTTAGAACACACGCAGGGAACATTTGTTAACCCCTTCACTGCCCCCTGCAGGTTAACCCCTTCACTGCCAATGACATTTATATAGTAATCAGTGGACATTTAAATTTCTGATCGCTGAATAAATGTCATTGGTCCCAAAAATGTGTAAAAAATGTCCGACATGTCCGCCCCAATATCGCAGTCCCGATAAAAATCGCAGATCGCCGCCATTACTATTAAAAAAAAAAAAGATAATAAAAATGCCATAAATCAATTCCTAGTTTGTAGACGCGATAACTTTTGCGCAAACCAATCAATATACGCCGATTGCGATTTTTTTTTTTTACCAAAAATATGTAGAAGAATATATATCGGCCAAAACTGATGAATATTTTTTTTAATGGATTTGTACTTTAGCAAAATGTAAAAAATATTGTTCTTTTTTGCAAAATTGTCGCTCATTTTTTGTTTATAGCGGCGATCAGAAATGACGCAGAGGGGATCAAATACCACCAAAAGAAAGCTCTATTTGTGGGAAAAAAAGGACGCAAATTTTATTTGGGTACAACGTCGCACGACCGCGCAATTGTCATTCAAAATGCGACAGCGCTGAAAGCCAAAAATTGGTCTGGGCAGGAGGGGGGTTAAAGTGCCCGGTAAGGAAGGGGTTAAATACATTCTCCACTGATCATCACTGGAATATTCATTCATCAGATGTTCCCTATTTCCTTTATGTTTTCCAGATCTAACTTGAAGAAATTCACTTTCTTCATTCAGTTGCACATATTTTTCCTCTATTTGTGAGGGTTTAAGTTTTTTTTTTTTAGAAAATCTTTATACAATTCCATCACTTTGGACTGGAAAGGTCCAGCCATTTCTTTGCTTCTGTTTCCCTCCCTTTCTGACTAGGCTACATTTTGTGAAATAAATGTTGCTAGGATGGTTATGTTTGTTTGTGCTAGAGCTGCACGATTATTCGTTAAAAAAATTGCGATCTCGATTCGACCCCCCTCACAATGTTAATACAGCATTTCTTCGATTCAGTGTAAAGAATTCTCTAAAAGCTAACAGTTGTCAAAAAAAAAACTGGCAGCCTGCCAAGTTTATCGCAACATTGTCAGTGCTGGGGGATAACTATAAACAAAGTATCTCTCTGTTCTTTTAGATCAAAGGAATGAACTTCGGTCTGTAAATGAGGTCAGTTTAGACCAAACCTTTTTCTGACACTTGTTGCTTACAAGTTAAATTCAGTATTTTTTGCTAGAAAATTACTTAGAACCTCCAAACATTATATCTATAATTTTTTAGCAGAGACCCTAGATAATAAAATGGCGGCTGTTGCAATATTTTATGTCACACTGTATTTGCGCAGTGGTCTTTCAAATGTAATTTTTTTAAAAAAAAACACACTTTAATGAATTAAAAAAAACTAAACAGTAAAGTTAGCCAAATTTTTTGGTATAATGTTAAAGATGATGTTACCCCGTGAGAATCGTGAGAAAATCGTGATCTTTATTCTAAGCAAAAAAAATGTGATTCTCATTTTAGCCAGAATCGTGCAGCTCTACTTTATGTTAACTTTATTATCAAAAGTTTCACCAATTTCTTAAATTTGGCACAATCGGTCAACATTTCTGTGCCAAATTTACCTTTGCTTTGACATTTTGCCTGCAAAGGAAAACATGATTTTAGAGTCTCTTATTCTCTTCGGGATTTCATCACTGCAGAGGTCAGTGACGGCTTGCTTTAAAGCTTTTTACTGCTTGTTAAAAACATTTAAAAATGTTAATGTCCACAGTCTGGGCACAGATGAACTTTAAGCTTACAACGCACTACTACTGTAACTGTCAGATGCAGAAAGCAAGGTGCCCATCAACTAAGTTGTTTTGTTCTGAGCTGGCAGAAAAAAGAACTGTGCAATGCATTTAATGGTCCGAAGCCCTGTAAACTTAGCAGAATCTGCAGCAATGAATATTATATACACCAGACAAAATACAAAAATAAAGGAAAAAGTATGTGCAAGTGCAAGTATTACAGTTGTATCCCAAACATTCACACAAACGTGCCCTTTCTTTTTTTTCCCTCTGGTTATCTGGTAACCTTTGATGTGATGATGCTGCTTAATCTTAAACACTGTTTTAAAGAGCCTCAGGGTAAAAAATCACTAAAATGCAGAATGCTGTTAACTAGCTAAATCACACTGAACCAGCTGACTTTCAGTTGGTGTGTACAGCAGTCTGTCCGACAGAAGCCAGTCTAAAGCCTGGTAAAAACAAACCGAATATTAGCCTGTGTACAGCAGCCTGGCTCTGAGCGATGACCAGTGTATTCTAGCGGGGAGGTCCCAATCAGAACACAATAGCTCAGTGGGAAGATCGCTGTACTAACATTGCATAGTTAGTACAGTGTGCTCCTGAAGAGCTCCTCGTTTTTTTATTTGTTCAGCTCCTCAGTTTTACGAAGTGTGGTACACATAGCATGTCGAAAGGACATGCTGAAAAACCAGCATCTGATTAGCACTTGCAGCAGATGGCTGCAAGCACTGATCAGTGTATTCTGGCAGGGGCAGGACGAGTCCCCCTGTCAGAATACAATAGCACAGTGGAGGAATATTGCTGTACCCAGTGGCGTAACTAGAACCCTCAGGGCTCCGATGCAAGAAACCATGAAGGGCACCCCTGGCAGGGCCCTTTCCTCGGAGCCCGGTCGCACGTCACTTGTGCCTCTAATCACCCCCCCAGCACACCCACTTATGCCTCTAATCACCCCCCAGCACACCCACTTATGCCTCTAATCACCCCCCAGCACACCCACTTATGCCTCTAATCACCCCCCCAGCACACCCACTTATGCCTCTAATCACCCCCCAGCACACCCACTTATGCCTCTAATCACCCCCAGCACACCCACTTATGCCTCTAATCACCCCCCAGCACACCCA
>BLSH010439837.1:225038-247396 GCA_018402905.1 Glandirana rugosa
GGGCCGCCTATGTCAACACAGGTGACGGGCTCTCGGCTGTGACCAGCACAAGTCTATGAGAAGTGTAAATAAGTGCCGTGATGAGGACAATAAGCAGTCACTGAAAGAGCTCACCAATCTTCGCCGGCTTGTCAGCAGCATCCTGGTAACAGGAGCTCAAGGCAGAGAAGTCTCGTGGGGATCCAGGAGATGTTTCAGCTTGCCCGCCGTCATTACAGGTCCAGTGGTTAGAGCTGTGGGAGTGGTCTCCACGGTCACATGACACATCCAGGAGCCGGACTCACATGGGGGTGGTGGGTGTGGGCGACTGAGGCTTCCCGTACGTGTACAACTCCTGGATCCCCACGAGACTTCTCTGCCTTGAGCCCCCGTCTCCAGGACGCTGCCGACAAGCCGGCGAAGATTGGTAAGCTCTTTCAGTGACTGCTTATTGTCCTCATCACGGCACTTATTTACACTTCTCATAGACTTGTGCTGGTCACAGCCGAGAGCCCGTCACCTGTGTTGACATAGGCGGCCCCCAATCTAACACTGGATAACATCCCTAGTATTCACACCACCCCACTACACCGGAGGGGCCACTTGTCGGCTTGTGATTCAGGCCACCCCATTGCCCTTTGAGGAGGCTTTTCCCCCTTCCTAGGGGCATCTACCGGGACCCACGGACGGCAGTACATTTGCACCAATTGCCACTCACTTTGGCTTGACAATCTTCACTGTGTTATGAATTCCTGCCAGTCCTTTACCACATTTGCCTTCTCCAGGTGACACGACTGACGACAGACCCCCCCCACCATCTTGGCCTAGCCAGTCTGTCATGTGTTAACTACACCAACGCTGGGCTGACGGGGTAGTTTGAATAAGGTGGCCACGGTCTCCCCACAGGAACCGATCCATGGGACTATAGCAGTGGTTCTCAACTCCGGTCCTCGGGACCCACTAACAGGCCAGATTTTAAGTATTACCTTGGGGATATGGAGACTAGAATACTGCAATCACTGAGCAGTAAATTATATCACCTGTGATGTATTTCAGTTATCCTGCAAACATGGCCTGTTAGTGGGTCCCGAGGACCGGAGTTGAGAACCACTGGACTATAGGGTGCTGCATCACGCACTCAGATCGTGTTCAATCCCAACAGACTGCTATTCAAGTGTATGGGGGTAACTCCATTTGCTACCTTTATTAGTGTACGCATGCAGTGCGTGTGGTGGAGGATGTGTTTGACAGTCGGCTGACTTCTTCCCTCCCTGTACTGACAACGTTGTCAATTTTATTCTGTGTGTTTCAACGGTATTTGGTGTAATTATTGAATTTGATCTTTGTCTTCATCTTTTTATTATTGGTAATTAATAAATCATATTTTTCTTATTCAATATATGCCCTGAGTGTCCCTTTAATGGGCTTCTTTGTGTTTTTACACAACTTTGCTGCATCTTGAGTTATAGACCTAGGGACCCCATCTCAGTTGGGATGTGTGGCCGGACTGGTCGAGTGTGAATACACACCTGATCGGTTTATACATTTGTAATTTATCCCGACGGGGGGACTCTTTTATCTGGTTTTTGTAACTACAATAAGGCATACCTGTAGGAGATATACAGTGTAAATGCATGTGCTGATGTCATTGGCACATGCGCAGTACTGGGCTATTTCTTCACTAAGTGTGCCGTAAATGACGGCTCCCGTGCGCATGCGCGGGAGTGACGTCAGTGCGGCTCCTGCCAATCACAGAGCTGGAGTCTGCGCTGTGATCGGTTGGCGCCCGGGAACCCGAAAGATGACGGACTCAGCATGTCGCCGGTCACAGCGGTGCTCGGGGGCCGCTGCTAGAGCGTTGATCTAAGGTAAGCATTTTATAATGAGCTAGTATGAGATGCATACTAGCTCATTATGCCTTTCTCTTGCAGGTGTTTTGTTTTTTTTATGTGACCACTTTAAAGGGGCGCACAGGAAGCGAGATTATGGGAAGATGTCAGTAGATGCCCTCATGGCAATGTGCAACCATGCCTTAGCTGTCATTCAGCTATAGCGCGGCTGTGAAGAGGTTAAGGGGGTGTGTCCTATGCCTACATACTTTAGCTAATAGGTGTCCCTCATTCTCAAAACATTGGGAGGTAAAACATTGTGTACAACAATGGAACAAAAGGCTCTGGAAGTGATGGGGTTAAAATGGCAACAGAAAACATCACAGGGCCTTCCTGCAATGGTCAGACCTCCCTCTTCCCTCAGTTTATTACACCGAATAGGGGAGCTGTGTGGAGCTCCTCTTTCAGCACACAGAATTATATAGGAGAGGTCCGCCTTATACAGCGCTGGCTGCTCAGCTGTGCATTGGAGTAACATGTGAGCCGGACATCAGTACAGCAGCCTCCAGACACTCCCACACCACGTGCTCTGCTCCTTCTAACCACACGGCGTTCTATCACCCCCTACACAGCACCCGCCACGCCCACTTCCTCACCCGCGGGTGTTCCAGTATCCAGGGCTCCGCCCCCTCCCGAACACCGACGTTCTTTTCAGCAGAGAGTCCGACTCGCTCCGTGTCCATGACAACCGGAATATGAGGAGTGCACACAAAAAACCCTTCCGCGGGTAACAGACTTCCGTATCAGGTTCCGGCTGCTATTTTATGTGGAACAAAGAATGGTTTCTGGCCAGAAATGAGTGCACTGATCTTTACTATAAGGTTTTAGTGTTCCGGAAGCTGATTTTGAACATTGATGTTATAAAGTTAGTAATTCCAATTATTGCAGCAAGGAACGCTAATCTAGGACACTTGGAGGCATAGTGAGTGAATAGAATCGCTGGTTCCACGCTTTAGGATCTGCAGGCCACTTTCATCCTCATTTGTTTCTCTTATAAAACCTCCCCTAAACTAAGGTGACCAGATTTTTAAAATGATCATATTTTTTCCTTTTATTATTGGCAACTGGCATAGAACTGCATAATACACAGAGCGCTGGGCACAGGACTGCATAATACACAGAGTGCTGGGCACAGGATTGCATAATACACAGAGCTCTGGGCACAGGACTGCATAATACACAGAGTGTTGGGCGCAGGACTTCATAATACACAGAACACTGGGCACAGGATTGCATAACACACATAGCACCAGGTACAGGACTGCATAATACACAGAGTGCCGGGCACAGGACTGCATAATACACAGATCGCTGGGAACAGGACTGCATAATACACAGAGCTCTGGGCACAGGACGGCATAATGCACAGAGCTCTGGGGACAGGGTGGCATAATGCACAGAGCGCTGGGTACAGGACGGCATAGTACACAGAGCGCTGGGCACAGGACTGCATAATACACAGAGCGCTGTGCACAGGACTGCATAATACACAGAGCGCTGGGCACAGGACTGCATAATACACAGAGTGCTGGGCACAGGATTGCATAACACACATAGCACCAGGTACAGGACTGCATAATACACAGAGTGCCGGGCACAGGACTGCATAATACACATAGCGCCGGGCACAGAACTGCATAATACACAGAGCGCCGAGCACAAGACTGCATAATACACAGAGCGCCGGGCACAGGACTGCATAATACACATAGCGCCGGGCACAGGACTGCATAATACACAGAGCTCTGGGCACAGGACTGCACAATGCACAGAGCTCTGGGGACGGGATGGCATAATGCACAGAGCGCTGGGTACAGGACGGCATAGTACACAGAGCGCTGGGCACAGGACTGCATAATACACAGAGCGCTGGACACAGGACTGCATAATACACAGAGCGCTGGACACAGGACTGCATAATACACAGGGCGTTGGGCACAGGACTACATAATACACAGAGCGCTGGACACAGGACTGCATAATACACAGAGCGCTGGACACAGGACTGCATAATACACATAGCGCTGGGCACAGGACTGCATAATACACAGAGCTCCGGGCACAGGAATGCATAATACATATAGCGCCGGGCACAGGACTGCATAATACACAGATCGCTGGGAACAGGACTGCATAATACACAGAGCGCTGGGCACAGGACTGCATAATACACAGAACGCTGGGCACAGAACTGCATAATACACAGAGTGCTGGGCACAGGACTGCATAATACACAGAGCGCTGGGCACAGGACTGCATAATACACAGAGCGCTGGGCACAGGACTGCATAATACACAGAGCTCTGGGCACAGGACTGCATAATACACAGAGCTCTGTGCACAGGATTGCATAATACACAGAGTGCTGGGCACAGGACTACATAATACACAGAGCTCTGGGCACCGGACTGCATAATACACAGGGCGCTGGGCACAGGACTGCATAATACACAGGGCGTTGGGCACAGGAATGCATAATACACAGAGCGCTGGGCACAGGACTGCATAATACACAGAGCGCTAGGCACAGAACTGCATAATACACAGAGTGCTGGGCACAGGACTGCATAATACACAAAGCGCTGGGCACAGGTCTGCATAATAGACAGAGCACTGGGCAAAGGACTGCATAATACACAGAGTGCTGGTCAAAGGACTGCATAATACACAGAGCGCTGGGCAAAGGACTGCATAATACACGGAGCGCTGGGCAAAAGACTGCATAATACACAAAGTGCTGGGCACAGGACTGCATAATACACAGAGCGCTGGGCAAAGGACTGCATAATACACAAAGCGCTGGGCACAGGTCTGCATAATACACAGAGCACTGGGCAAAGGACTGCATAATACACAGAGTGCTGGTCAAAGGACTGCATAATACACAGAGCGCTGGGCAAAGGACTGAATAATACACAGAGCACTTGGCACAGGACTGCATAATACACAGAGTGCTGAGCACAGGACTGCTTAATACACAGAGCGCTGGACACAGGACTGCATAATACACAGAGCGCTGGGCTGGGAGTTCCAGGTTCAGAGGTTTGCTATGCACAGAGGGCACTTCTGCCCCCACATCCATAGCTCACCTCTGCACCCTTCTCTCAAAGATTATCTCTGCGGCCACCTCTTAGCCCTTCCCCCACAGCAGCTAAACTCTCCACGCAGCTGCATCACAGGAATGCCCTCACCTGTGTACAAACAGACCCCCCCCCCCCCCATCTGCTCACCTCCCGGTCTCAGCCCTCCACACAGTCAATTTTTGGCTCTGCCTCTCCTCCACTGAACAGCAGCAGGAGCAGCAGTGAGATTGACCAGCATGGGGCATCGGCATGCGAGCCACCAGGCTGTTTTTTCAGCCAGCATGGGATGCCCTGTCTACATTCATCCGGCCCTGGATCCAGTGGCAAAACCGGGGACAGTGTCCTCAGTCCGGGGACTGTCACCGGAAACTGGGGACATCTGATCACCCTACCCTAAACTACATAAATAACGATGATGAACACAACATTCCACATTCACTTTTCAACTATCAGGCACAGTTTGATCATCAATCAAAATCAGCATGTGCAAGTGTTACAAAGTCCCTTTCATAAACATTCCGCACTGAAATAAAGCAAAGATTCACCCAAAAGCGGAACTCCTCGCCTCCTTACATGCCACATTTGGCATGTCATTATTTTGGGAGGGGAATGGGTACCTGGTTTTGACAGATACCCAGCTTCCACTTCCTCCTTCCGTATTTTGACCGCCTAGGCTACTCCTCCTCTCTAGAGTTGCCACCTCATCCCTTTAAACCCGAACACATATGAATTACACAGTTCCTGTGGCTAATTAAATGCAGATAAGGCACCAAGTGAGTTTAATTACCACTTTAATTAGCCACAGAACCTGTGTAATTCATATGTGTTCGGGTTTAAAGGGATGAGGTGGCAACCCTACTCCTCTCCCCCTAGACGGCCCCTCCCTCTCTGCAATCTTCTGGGGCATGTCACAGGTCCCAGAAGATTGCCTGGCCACTAGGAGAGCGCAGTGCGCGCCCAACCGCAAGCTGCCACGGCCGGTTGCCCACAGTTGCTATGACGGCACCACAGAGGGGAGAGGAGCGAGGCTTCTGGCAGCCACATCGCTGGACCTTGGGACCGATGAGTGTCTGTTTATTAAGGCCACTTTCACAGTGGGGCGGTAGCAGTAAAGTTTACCGCTGTTATAGCAGCGCTTTGGGGCCGCTATTTGGGTGGCAGCAGGGCGCTTTTATCCTCCATGAAGGGGTTAAAAGCACCAGCACTCAGCACTTCGGAAGTGGTGTTCAGTCGCCTCGGAATCGCTGCCCATTCATTCATTGCTCCCATACCACCCCCAAAGATGCTGCTTGCAGGACTTTTTTCCTGTCCTGCAGGCGCACCGCCCCAGTGTGAAAGCACTGGGGTAGATTGGGGGGAGTTTTTCAGGTGCTTTACAGGCTCTATTTTTAGTGTTAAGCGCCTGAAAAAGGCCCCAGTGTGAAAGGGGTCTAAAAGTCAGCTGCTTACCTTTTTGGAGCAGCTGACTTTTAATAAACTGAAAAACAATGGAGTTTAGTAAGTGGAGCAAGTTTACGCTTTAAACTGGATGTAAACCCGATTCATGAAATTTGAGCTGGGCACATAGATCTACAGTGTTTTATTATGTCTCTCCAAAGCACTTAGTGCTGGTTCACACCAGTGTATTGTGCGAGATTGCATGTTATTCGCACCGCACTGCAGTGCAAATCACATGCGATGTCCGTGCAATGCGATTTCAACCCTACAGATTATATGGCTGAAATCGCATCACATTCGGACCAAACTTGCACAGGACCCTTTTTTTGGTCCGCACCAGAATCGGAACGCACATGCAAACCGATTCATGTCCGAACTGTCAGTATGCAGTGCGATGTGCAAGCTGAAATGGCGGTGTCATTAACAATGTATTGACACTCCCAGCAGTTTGCATATGGCAGTGTGAACGGCAGTGTGAGTCGGGTGCGATGCGGGAACCTGCAATGAATACGCAGGGTTCCTGCATCACACAAGTGTGAATCGGCACTCAGTCTTGTAGCTGCCTCTTGACCCGTAGCTCTGTTATCAGCCTCATCTCACACGTTCTCTGAGACAGGAGATAGAAGTGTGTGTCGGGGAGAGGTTGCTATAAATAGATTTGCAGTGAAATTGCCATCTAAGAGCAGGGATCTTCACTTTGCTTTCTGCCTTTGAGGAGAGGGGGCGTGTGCCTTTCCTCCAATCAGCTGTCTTGGCTGTGTGCCAGTGATCCACTCTCAGAGGTAACCAGGGAGAGAAAAATGTTAACACGATCTGCACTTTCTAAAGGATATTTACAGATGAAGACAGCAGATATACATGTAATAGTTACATAGGGAGGTTTGTTTCATCTCTGTGTATCATCTGAGGCTGATCACTTTACTCTGTATATGGAGGGTTTACATCCACTTTAAAGGGCTATTAAAAGAGAAGTTGAGGTTTTTTTTTTTTTTTTGGAATCATACTTACCTTGGTGGATGCAGCGTTGGTCACCCCGGACCAGGCTGAGAATGTTGTATGGACCTGACAGCGGTGGGTGGGGAGATTGTGTGTAAATCTGACAACCAGACTCCTGCCTGTCACATGGAATCATTTGTATGGCTGCAGTGCCCCCCATTGCTTCCAAACAGCCCTGGAAATAGACCCCCCCCCCCGTGCTTGCCCCCTCAATGTATCCCAGGCTCAGATTGCCCATCTGCAGGACCGGAGTAGAGGGTGCCGCCGGGTAGAGGGGAGGGAGCAGGAGAGTGGATACTGTGTTTGAGATCACTTCTGGTTCTGCCTCTCAGTGTCCCCGGCCAACATACCCAGGAAAGAATGTTATGCAGTGTGATGTGCATTGCATTACATTCAGTGGAGTACATGGGAGACATGCTGGGTCTTTTAGACCCTGCGTGTCTCATTAAAGAGAACCTGTCACCAAAAAATCATCACATAGGGGGAAGATTTTTTTAAATTGTAAAAAATTAAAGTTACATCCAAGCACATAAAATCCCCTTAAAAATGTTTTTGCGCCCTACATGTATAAACGCATACGAATGTAAACACACATGTCGGGGGGGCTATGCATGAAATCGCCTATTGTGATACACATGTTACATATCGTCAGATGTGACAGCAATATTTCTAGCACCAGACCTCCTCCGTGACTATAAACTGATGACCTATAGGGGGCTTTTAAAGTGTCACCTATGGGAAATATAGGGTATTGAGGTTTGTTGCCATTTCACGGGCATACGCAAATTTAAGCTTTGACACGGTGGGTACCTATTTACTCGGTGCAACCTCATCTTTCATATATTACCAAAAATTGGTAATATATTGCTTTTGTGTGCCCTAAAATGAATGTATTTTTTTATTGAAATTATGTGGTAATATTGTGTGACATATAAAATTTGAATTACCACTATTTTATTCTTTAGGCTGTCTGTCTGCTTTCAGAAAATATATGATGTTATACGGAATTTATGCAATATTCAGGCCTAAAATGATTTTTTTATGCATGTGTCCAAAAACATTAAAAAAACGGCTCTGGCAGCGAAAGGGTTAATCCATCCAAAGTTCACTAGTTCCTGATTGAATATTACTGTTATTAATATTATTGATTAATTATTATTATTATTGATTCACTAATTCATGATTACCACCTGACCCTTTTCCTTTGGTTAATACCTCACAATATAATCCAATGCAGTGTTTAGACTTAGGAAGGTGTTCATTCAATACAAACACTGTAAAAGCCAGTTCGCACAGGGGCAGGTTCAAAGTCGCCCGATTCTCATCTGACTTTGAAGCCGCCCCGTGCAGTGCAACTTCAGCGCGGCTTGCAAACGACTTCTGTATAGAAGTCAATGCAAGTCGCTTGAAGTCGCCCCCCAAAGTAGTGCTTTTTCTAAGTCAAAGCGACTTGAGTCGTTCCTATTAGAATGGTTCCATTGTACTGCATGGAGTGCCTGACAAGTCGCCTCAGTGTGAACCGGCACTAATTCTTTACTGTGACATTTGGAGTGGACTAAGATGGAATCCGGTCCGGGGTTTACCAGCCACCTTGGCTGGATTGGTTCCGAACTAGATTTTGTGGTCCACTGGAGTCCACCATAAGGTGGTTTAAATAACCAGGAAGAGAGGAAAGTTTTGCTCTGACCTGGGATTCAGGAGCCATCAGCCTGAGAGAGCTGACGTATGGAAGTTTTCTTATGGACTGAGGCAAAAAGGTTTGCACTGTCTATGTTTTTTGGGTGTTTGGGAGAAGCCCTGCACTGCTCAGTTAGGAAAAACTGAAATGTTTAGTTAGTGCCTGGATGGCGAGGATTTATTTTCTGTTTTGTTTATTTGATTCTACATGCAACCTTTTAAATAAACCTGGCTACAATCCAGATTTTAAACAAACCTGCAGTTTGGACAGCCTTTTTCCAGGGAAGGTGATCCCCATTGAGCTAACCCCCCACACGTGGTGGACTCGGCAGGCACCTTCCTGAGCAAGTAGAAAGATGGAGGTATTAAAAGCCCTGTTGTAGGCCACTGCAACCCAGCAGGAAACCAAACACCAGATTGCGCAGGCCAAATGTTTGATTTGATACACCTCACCAAGAAATGACTGCAGCCAGAGACTTTGCCAGGCCCTAAGATTGTGGAGCGTGCAGTCATCGTCTGTTATTTACGTGCGCTCCCTGCCACTTTGAGGAAGTGGGTCAGCCATGGGGACCCTAAGACTGCAAACCAGCTGGTTGACCTGGTGGAGAGATATACGGCGACCGAGGACTTGTTGAACCCATCCGTGCCCCGCTCCAATGTCTCTAGGGGTGAAAAATTGCCCGGAGGATCCGGTAAGACTGTTCAAGGGCGTGGGAAGAAATTACAAGTCTGTTGCCACAGATAATAAGACTATGGGCTCAGGACTTAGAGGCGGGCCAAATAGTTCAGGATGGTCTCTGAGGCCATTTAGAGGACTGGGTACAGAACATATAAAATGTTATCGCAGCCATGCGTTGGGTCATATTGCTGCTAACTGTTCCCTGAATGATGAACCAATGCAGTGTGATAATGCTTACATGAAAAAAGCATGCCTCTTTTTGCACAGGTAGCATGTAAATGTGTGTAATTTCAGTTGATGGAAAGCCAGTTACAGCTCTGCTAGATTCTGGTAGTGTGGTGACCTTAGTCAAAGGTGATTGTGTAAATCCCGCAAAGCTACACCCTAGCACTATTGGGGTTATTTGCATACATGGGGACACACGTGATTACCAGACTGCTGATTTTCACAAACTTTTGGAGTTTATGTCAAAACAAAAAGGAGTCGGGAGGACAGAGCTCCCCCTGCTGGGAAAACACTCAAACTCACTCCGGACCTTTTTGATTGCAAAATTAAAAAGGAAACTGTGGGTGTGTCCAAAGGAGGCGTCCTTTTCCTTTTTCTGTAATGGCTGGGGACCAGGAGGAGCTGGAATCCAGCTCCCAGCTGGAAGTTAATGAACAAGAAAGAATCTCTGACTCTATAAGTGAGAGTGGACAGAATGTGGTGCTTGACTTAGAAGCCACAAAAAGATTATTTTTGTATAGAACAACTAAAAGATGCAACAATCAATAGAGCTAGAGAAAACATTGAAATGGCAGATGGGGAACCTGTTGAACCTAATATAGGGGTGTCTTTTCCCTACATGGCTCTTATAAAAAAAACTTGCTGTATTAGGTGGTAAAGCAAGGGGAGGAGGTAGAGCAGCTGGTAGTTCCCAAACCCTATTGCCGGATGGTGTTAGATTTGGCCCATGATTATATGATGGGTGGACATCTGGGTATCGAGAAGACCAGGGAGAGAATAACCCAGAGATTCTTTTGGCCATGGTTATATGCAGATGTCAAAGAATATTGTGAGCCATGCCCATGTGTCAGTATTTTGTGCCATCGCCCCATTTTCGGAGTCTGCTGGCATCATTACCAATCATTGAAGTGCCTTTTGAAAGGATTGGCATGGATCAGGTGGGACCAGTAGTAAAGTCTTCCCGGGGCCATAAGTGCATACTGGTAATACTGGACTATGCCTTGCGATATCCTGAAGCCATTCCCTTGCGTAATACCTCAGCTAAAACTATTGCCAAAAAGCTTGTCCAGGTATTTAGTGGTGTAGGTATTCCAAAAGAAATATTGACAGGTCAGGGCGCCTCATTTATGTCCAGAGTCATTAAAGAATTGTGTAAGTTGTTCAAAATGTCGCATCCCCATACCTCTGTCTACCACCCGCATGTCATGGTCATGTGGAAAGATTTAACAAAACGCTCAAAAGCATGTTGTAAACAAGGATAGAGGAAATTGGGATTTTATGCTGCCATACCTCATGTTTGTAATAAATATCAACTGCGCTGGAATAAAGAAAAATCTGAAGTAGAAGTTGCTAGCACAAATTAGGTCTGAACAAAAACCTCAAAGCAGCTTTAAATCATGGTGCAGCACTATGTATATCAGTTCAATAAAAAAGTCTTTAAGCAATCCTAATTCAGGTGCACAAAAGGACATATGAAAGGTGATCCCAACAGAGCAGAAAGCCTGCACCAACACCCACACACACTGCCTTTTACCCTTTTGAGATGACCTCTATTACGGAGGTCTTTCAAGCCTGTGTGTGGGGTAAATCCAATAGATGATGCTGCCGGGAAGCGCGGATGAACTCTCAAATCTCCTGAAACGCCCCTTGGCTGTTCCTCCCATCACCGTCAATCATAAAAGAAAGGATGCCAATATTATAGTACGTTCATACCAGTTTATTTAAATAAAAGTTATATTGCACTCACATGTGTCCTACGTTCATATGCATTGAAACAAGATTACGGTCTGTTTCCAACTGATTCTATGGCGGTCCTGTCGTGGAACGCGATGTCGTCACACTGGCTGGCTCCAACCGACGCATTTCGTCATCACTGACGTCGTCTGGGGCGTCAACCTCATGTTTGCCATATGAGAGGTACCTCAGGCATCTACAGGTTACTCCCCTTTTTGAACTACTGTATGGGAGACATCCCAGGGGATTGGTAGATGTTGTAAAAGAAACATTGAAGGGAGCGACCATGCCTTATAGAAGCATCATTGAGCATATCTCACTGATGCAAGATAGAATTGCTGCTATGGAGCAAGCCAAGAGGCCCAGAGAAGGGTTTATAAGAAGGGTGCCAAGACCTGGGTCTTCAGCCCTGGTGATAGAGTGCTGGTACTAGTCCCCAACTTTGAGAGTAAATTCCTAGCAAAATCCCTTTGAAATCATGGAAAGAGTAGGGGAGGTAAACTACAAAGTTTACCAGCCAGGGAAAAGGAAAACCGAGCAAATAGGAAAGACAGAGAGACTTTACTGCCAAAGACAACCCCCCCAAAAGGGCATGGCCCCCGTGCCTCCTGAAGTACCCATAACTTAAACCTTGTCTGTGGCCCAACAGAACGTTAAAGAATTTGTGAATAAGAATAGAGACTTTTTCTCTCACCTGCCCTGACTGACCACAGCTATACAGCATGACATAATTCCGGAACCAGGTGTCCGCATAAACTTAAAGCCCTATAGAATACCCGAGGCCAGGCTTGAAGCAGTTGCAAATGAAGTAAATAACATGTTAGAGCTGGGCGTGGTAGAGGAGTCCCACAGTGACTGGTCCAGTCCCATAGTATTGGTCCCAAAATCAGATGGAATGATAAGGTTTTGTAATGATTTCAGGAAGTTAAACAGCGTATCCAAATTTGATGCGTACCCAATGCCTCGGGTCGACAAGCTTGTTGAGTAACTATGTTATACCTGACTAAAGGTTATTGGCAGATACCCCTAACAAAGTTGGCCAAAGAGAAAACTGCGTTTTCTACCCCTTCCAGTATAGGCGGATGCCTTTTGGCTTGCATGGTTCTCCTGCTTCGATGGATAAGTCCTTAAAACCACATCATCAATATGCAGCTGCCTATATGGACAATGGGGTCATCCACAGCCCAGATTGGGAATCCCATTTGCCCCTGGTACAAGCAGTAGGAGATTCCTTTAGGAAAGCAGGACTCACGGCCAACCCCAGAAAGTGTGCCATAGGCTTGGAGGAGGCCAAATACCTTGGCTACATTATTGGTCGGGGGCTGATCAAACCTCAAATCAATAAAATTCAGGCAGTTCAAAAGTGGCCCCAAACTATAAATAAAACGCAAGTTAGTGCATTTTTTTGATATCACAGGATACTACAGCCGCTTTATTCCCAATTTTGCCACCATTACAGCTCTACTGATAAATCTGACGAAGGGTAGAGGGTCCGTCATGATCAAGTGGAATCCGGAGGCAGAGAAGGCATTTCAAATGTTGAAGCAAGCCCTTTGTGTGCACAACTTGTGCTCGTGACCCCAGATTTCACAAAGGAATTTGTGGTACATACGGACGCCTCTGATGTGGGACTGGGTGCTGTTCTGTCCCAGGTCAGAGACAGGGAGGAGCACCCAGTGGTCTATCTTAGCAGAAAAGTCAACAGACATGAGAAAAACTATGCTATTGTTGAGAAGGAATGTTTAGGCATTAAATGGGCCTTATGCAATGAAATATTACCTATTGGGGAGACCATTCAAATTGGTCACTGACCATGCCCCTCTTAAGTGAATGTGTGATAACAAGAAGAAAAACAGTTGGGTGACAAGGCGGTTCCTCGCTCTGCAAGCATTCAAGTTCACAGTGGAGCATAGAGTAGGGAAACTCAAGAATAATTCAGATACCCTTTCCCGGGTCCACTGTCTTGTTGGGACAGTTGCTCAGCCGCAGGGGCTTGAGCAGAGGGGGGATATGTGACGTTATGTGAGGCGAGGTGATCGATGGACGCTGTGTCGCCTCGCATGCGTTCATTTGGAATGGACTAAGGTGGAATCTGGTACGGGTTTTACCAGCCACCTTAGCAGGGTTGGTTCTGGACCAGATTTTGTGGTCCACTGGAGTCCACCATCAGGTGGTTTAAATAACCAGGAAGAGAGGAACATTTTGCTCTGGTCTGGGACTCAGGAGCCATTAGCCTAAGAGAGCTATATGGAAGTTTGCTTATGGACTGAGAAAAAAAGTTTTGCACTGTCTATCTTTTGTGGGCATCTGGGAAGCCCTGCACCGCTCAGTTAGGAAAAACTGAAACCTGACTACAAGCCAGATTTTAAGCAAACCAGCCGTTTGGACTGCCTTTTTCCAGGGAAGGTGATCCCCATTGAGCTAACCCCCCCACACTATGTACAGTAACTACAAAACATTTATGTGTGAATGGAGCCTTAGTGATGGTAGTATGCAGGGCTCGACAAAACCCAGGTGCCAGGTTGCATTGGCAACTAGAATTAGCAGCCTGGCGCCTGGGCTTCACTACAGCAGGTGTCTTGTCCCCATGCGCATGAGTCACTGGATCTCCTATTGCCCCCCATGTTTGGTTCTAGTCGTGCGTAAACTTAAGAACGGTTATTTTTATTGTTGAAAATAAAGCTTTGTTGTTAGTTAAAAAAAAAAAAATGGCTCCTAACTTTTTTTACTGTCTCCTAGATTCCAAGCCAATTTGTCAAGCACCGGTAGTATGGATGGACTGTCTCGGTGAGAATGCTGCAATATAAATGGATATAAATAGTTTCCAAGCTAAACAAAACAATGCAATTGTCAAGTTTTAATACCTACCAACTCTCTTGAGGAAAAAAACATGGCTTAAAGGCATATTCCTAACACTATAATTTAAATGATTGACAATAACTGTTTCAGTTCTTCTTTAGTTCAAAGCATTAGAATCAAAAGGCAGTTTTCCTCTGGCAGTCTAAATTCCATGCTGACGGAACTAATCTCTCTTGTATGATAGCTGTTGAAGGAAATGTTTTTTACTTGGAAACGTCAGCTGTCATATTTGGAACCCAATACAGTCTTCAGTTGGTTGTCATACCTATTCAGGCACAGGGAACGAAATGTAAAAACCTCACTCTGAGAAAGGAAGGTAATGTGTCAAAAGTAAAATTGCTAATTTATATTTTGCCAATGAACAAGCTTCATGCAACTCTATAGGCAGGAGGATGTAAACAGACATACCTCTGCATACTGCATAACTCCAAGTCCATCCATGTCTGAAGAAAAAATTAAAAAAGGGCTGCATCCCTTTCCATTTTTTCAGAACTAAACTTGACAAGTCAAATGTAACCTGAGGTGTAATCTGGGTGAAAGCGGTGTGCTTGTGGGGACTGTACAGCCTGTGACCAGTAAGGGAGCTGAAGTTAAAGTGCCCGCGGTTGCTAGTCTTAAGCACAATCTGCTCCCGACCGAAGAGTACTGTATCTGATTCAGACATTCCGTCTGACCGGATTTCTGAACTGTTTTCAGGCACTTTGTCCTGGCCTGAAAAGTGGACTGATAGTGATGAGGAGCAACCTTGTGACGTGGAGGAGGATGAGATCCTCCCTGTTAAGGCCTCTCGTGTGAAAATTGAACTTTCTACTGATGAGATACCACACGCATGCCTTGAAAATTCATTTGAGGAAGAGCGGTGGGCAAATTAGTCCCAAATACTTAAGACTGTTAAGCCTAAACCATTCCTGTCAGTCAAAGTACCCTGTAATCCTGACACCCTTGCAGGGTATTGGGTTCATCGTGCAGTGGACACTCATATGCTGCCTGGGTGTGGAGATCCCAAAGCGCTGCCTAGGCTGTCTAAGCTACAGAGGGTTTTTGTAAAGAAGGTAGCTGAAGAATATGGCTACTTATATCTGTATGTGCCTGCTTACTTGGAAAAAGTGATAGAGGAAAAATGAATGCAATGGATTGATGCTGTTATCCGGAGTTACCTCAATATTCCTCTTTATGGTGAATTGAAGAAAATGTTACCACGATCTACTGAGAAGTACACAAACATCCTACAGACCTGGGACTATGGTTGCCACATCTACTTTGACTGTGTGATTATTTGTCAGCCTAACCAGAAGAATATCCAGCATTACATCACAACTATTGGCTCAAGTGGAAAGCCTTTGCAATTGCCTGATCCTAGATACTACTGGTGATATCCTCAGACTGTGATGTGTTCAACCTGACCAAAAGTGGATTACAATTGTGTTTAATGGAGCTGTATTGACTTCGCCTGAAGTTGCTCCACACTTGGAAAATGTTGATGCGGGGACATTCCTGCCCATTCTGTTCTGCTGGACTGTGTTCCTGAATCTGAGCAGTTGCAGGAAGAGCCCTAAAAGAGTAATGCTGGCTGGTCTATACCTGGAAGTTGCCACTATGCCTCCCTCTGAAAAGTAACATGCTGATCTGGTGTTGCGAATTTTCAGCATGTTTGTTTCTTCATCAAATGAGGAAAACGAATTTCAGTCCCCGGCTGTGCTAAGGACAGTCTGAGAACTATTTCAAACGCAAGAGGACTTTGTTAACCAGGAAGATGGACAGTTCTTCAAGTATTACAGTCCCTTGCATGTTGACATAGCTACAGCGTCTGTGAATAGCCATGCAAATTGTCCCCGGAGTTGTCCCTGTGAAGAAGGGAAACTGCTGGGAAAATTTGTCGCTGTGTTACTGCACCTCAAGTGGAAAGACTGATGGACTTTGGGGCTCCAAAGGCACTGGGGTGTTTTAGTCAGTTAGGTAGGATGAGCTGTGGCAAAAAGGACAAGTTCTCACCTTGAAACTCAGATTAATGGACTGAAAGTCGCACAAGGACTGTTCTTTGATACACTGACTACTAGGTGGTGAGAGAGTGCCATCCTGTGTGAGTCTTAATCTCCATTTTTGCTCAATGTAGATTGATAAGTAAAAGTTCTTTTCTAGCCACTTTACAACAGGGCCATAGTCGATTGACAGCTGCAGCGCGTTCTGTTAATTCTGGGAGGACATACAGTGACATCCTCCCAGAATCACGCTCCCCAGGAATATCCGTGACCGCTGGGTCCTCCACGGATCACAGTAAACGGCCGCTTGTAGTGACCCTTTACCACGTGATCTCTCCATCAAATGATGGAGCAATCAGATGTAAACCAGCCGCCGCATGTCTGGCTTATCTCTCCCCCCTCTCCGTACCGATTGGTACAGTGTGAGAGGAGAGGTGAGAGCAGATGCAGCAGCACTGTGGGCACAATCTGTAGTGCCCACAGCACTGCTATGTGCCAGTCTGCACTCACCCCATCCATCCATCCATGCTCAGCCATCCTTCCTCAGTCATCCATGTTCAGCCATCCATCCGTGCTCAGTCATCCCC
The DNA here is from genome assembly GCA_018402905.1 of Glandirana rugosa. Taxonomy (NCBI): domain Eukaryota; kingdom Metazoa; phylum Chordata; class Amphibia; order Anura; family Ranidae; genus Glandirana; species Glandirana rugosa. The sequence continues at coordinate 242,163 of BLSH010439837.1, forward strand.
ATCTGTGCTCAGTCATCCCCATCCGTGCTCAGCCATCCCATCCATGCTCAGTCATTTCCATTCGTGCTCAGCCATCCCATCCGTGCTCAGCCATCCCCATCCACAGCTCATTTACCCCTTATTCATGCTCTTCCATGCCACATCAGTTCTGTGGCACAGTCATGTCACTACAGTGCCCATCAGTGCCACTACAGTGCCCATCTGTGCCACTACAGTGCCTCACAATAGTGTAATAGTCTAATTCGATTTGAAATGTATGCCCCTAGAACACCTGATGGTGCTCCCTGCATGTTGGGCCTCTGTATGTGGCCAGGCTGTAAAAAAGTCTCACACATGTGGTATCATCATACTCAGGAGGAGTAGCAGAATATATTTTGGGGTGTAATTTTTGCTATGTACATGCTGTGTGTTAGAAATATTGTATAAATGGACAACTTTGTGTAAAAAAAATGTGTTTTCATTTTCTTTCCACATTTTCCAAAAACTTGTGTAAAAAATAACATGTTAAAAAGACTCATCATGCCTCCTAGAATATACGTTGGGGTGTTTACTTTCCAAAATGGGGTCATTTCTGGGCATTTCCATTGTCCTGGTGCCAGGGGAGGGCTGGCAGCCTTAGGCCTGGGGGGCAAGTCCAGTCAAGTGGCCCATTGAACCACCAAATCAGCTCACCATCCATGCCCACCTGGTTTTAGAATGTATATTGATGTTATGAAACAAGACAAATATGATACAATGTGGTAACATAATTTAACGTTAATAGCAACAAAGGAGCTTTAACAAAAATAATGCCTCTCTACCCACCAATGCAGCCTCACCAGTGCCCATCAATGCAGCCTCACCACCCACCAATGCAGCCTCACCACCCACCAATGCAGCCTCACCAATGCCCATCAATGCAGCCTCACAACCCACCAATGCAGCCTCTCCAGTGCCTACCAATGCAGCCTCACCAGTGCCCATCAATGCAGCCTCACCAGTGCCCCACCTTTGCCTGCAGTTAGTTGGTGGCTGCGCCCCTGGCCCCTACTTTCTTCCTCCACAAGAAGAAAAAAGTGTGAGCGGCAGCGGCCGTTGGCCATTTTGAATGTAGGTTAGGATGGCCTGGGGGGCAATTGCCACCCTGCCCCCTGGCCCAGCCCTCCCCTGCCTGGTGCTCCAGGACCTTCAAAAGTGCAAGAGGTAGTCAGGAAATTAGATGTGTAATATATGTCCCTAGAATGCCTGATGGTGCTCCTTGCATGTTGGGCCGCTGTACGTGGTCCAGCTGTGTAAGAGTCTCACACATGTGGTATTACCATGCTCAGGAGGAGTAGTAGAATGTGTTTTGGGGTGTAATTTGTGGTATGCATATGCTGTGTGTGAGAAATAACCTGTTAATATGACAATTTTGTGAAAAAAAAAAAAATTCATCAGAATTGTGTGAAAAAATGCCAACTTCAAAAAACCAACCATGCCTCTTACTAAATACTTTGGAATGTGTACTTTCCTGGCTTGTTAGGGTCTCAAAAAATGAGATAGTCCATCAGTACATCAGGTGTGATCAATTTTCAGTGATTGGCACCATAGCTTGTAGAATCTATAACTTTCACAAATACCAAGTAATATACACTAATTTGGATTATTTTTACCAAAGATATGTAGCAGTATACATTTTGACCAAAATTTATAAGAAAAATTACTAATTGGCAAAATGTTATAACAGAAACAAAGACAAATGCATTTTTTCACAGAATTTTCGGTCCTTTTTCATTTATAGCGCAAAAAAAATAAAAAATTCATTTGGGTACAGTGTTGCATGACTGAGTAATTGTCATTCAAAATGTGAGAGTACTGAAAGCTGAAAATTGATCTGGTTGTTAAGGGGGTTTAAGTGCAGAGTGGTCAAGTGGTTAAGATTGCTATGGAAAAGGGGTGGCACCCTCGAGCGGTGGGGCCCATTTTCAACTGTATATATGTCTAGGTATAGTCATTGCTAAAAGTAGATATGTAAATTGAGATACAGTATCTCACAAAAGTGAAAACACCCCTCAAATTTTTGTATATATTTTATTATATTTTTACATGTGACAACACTGAATAAATGACACTTTGCTACAATGTAAAATAGTGAGTGTACAGCTTGTATAACAGTGTAAATTTGCTGTCCCCTGTGGGAGATTAGCTCATGGTGATCACCTTTTCTGGGAAAAAGGCAGCTTGCAGGCAAACTTTCTTAAAAGTCTGGTGGGTTGCCAGTTTTATTGATAAAGGTTGCAAGTCATAAAACAAACAAAATAGCAAAATACAACTTCTTGCTGTCCGGCGCTAAACTATACAGAGCTGGATACATCTCTATACGGTGTCAGGCTTGTCCCTCCAAACAAAACAAACGCAAACCTTTTCTTTTTGAGTCCTCAAAGCAACCAATTCCCAAGGTGTAGCTCTCCCAGTGTAGTGATACTGAGTCCCAGGCCAGAGCAACACTGAGTTCTCCTCCTGGTCATTTAAAGCAGCTTAAGGAGGATTTGGGAGAACCAGCTCCAAGTGAATGCATGCGAGGCGACAGATATTGACCGTCTATTAGCTCGCCTTGCATAACGTCACATAACCCCCCCCCCGCTCAAGACCCTGCAGCTGAGCAACTGTCACACCCATACAGTGGAAGCGGGAAAGGGCATCTGCATTGTTTTGCAACTTTCCCACCCTATGTTCCACTGTGACTAATTTTTTCCCTGTTGTCACACATCCACTTCAGGGGGAAATGGTAAGTCGGTGACCTGTCTAAATGGCCTTCCCAACAAATAGTATTTTAAGGTCTCCAAGGCCCATTTGCTAGCGAGACACTCTTTCTCTACGATGATGGCATAATTCTTTTCATGCCTGTTCAGTTTGCAGCTTAGGTATACAATCGGGTGCTCCTCTCGGTCTCTGATTTGGGACAGTACAGCCCTCGACTCACATCAGAGATGTCGGTCTGCACCACAGATTCTTTGGTGAAGTCCAGGATCACAAGCACCGGTTGTACACATGGGGCTTGTTTTAACTCTTCAAAAGCCTTCTCAGCTTGAGGGTTCTACTTTACCATAACTGACCCTCTATCACTTGTCAGGTCTGTCAGGGGGATGGCAATGGTGGCAAAGTCGGGTATGAAGCGCCTGTAGTACCCCGTGATCCCCATGAATGCACGCACCTGCTTCTTAGTTAGCGGTTGGGGCCATTTTTGAATTGCCCCAATTTTATTGGTCTGCGGCTTAACCAGTCCAGGACCAATAATATGGCCAAGGTATTTGGTCTCCTGTAATCCCAAAGCACACTTCTTTGGGTTGGCCGTGAGTCCCACTCTCCGAAGGGCATCCACTACCGATTGTACCTAGAGCAAATGAGACTCCCAATGTGGGCTGTGGATAAAAACATCATCCAAATAGGCTGCTGCAGAGGAGCAAATGATGCCGGGGCACCGTGTAACCCAAATGGCATCCGCTTGTACTGGAAAGACCCTTCTGGAGTAGAAAAGGCAGTCTTCTCCTTTTCTGACTCTGTTAGGGGTATCTGCCAATAGCCCTTCATTAGGTCTAGGGTTGTTATGTAACGGGCACCTCCCAACCGGTCTATAAGTTTGTCAACCCGAGTCATCAGGTATGCTATTCAATTTTCTAAAGTCATTACAGAACCGGACCAGCACTATGGGGCTTGACCAGTCACTGTGGGACTCCTCTATCACATCCAACTCTAACATGGTTTTGATTTCTTTCTCTACTGCCTCACGCCTAGCCTCAGGGATTCTATAGGGCTTCACATTTATGCAAAACACCTGGTTCCATGATTATGTCATGCTAAATTACTGAGGTCAGTCCGGTTAAAGGGGAGAAAAAGTCTCTATTTTTTCTCACAAATTCTTTAACGTCATTTTGTTGCACTACAGACAAGGACTCAGTTATGGGTACGTCAGGGGTCAATGGTACCCTGTCCCTTTGAGGAGGGGAGACGGTCAGTAAAGTCTCTCTGTCCTTCCATGGTTTTAAGAGTTTAACATGATAAATTTGCTCCGGTTTTCTTTTCCCTGGCTGGTAAACTTTGTAGTTTACCTCCCCTACTCTTTCCCTAACCTCAAAGGAACCCTGCCACTTGGCCAGGAATTTACTTTTACTAGCACCAGCACTCTATCCCCGGGGCTGAAAGTTTGGGTCTTGGCACCCCGATTATAAACCCTCCTTTGGGCTTTCTGGGCTCGCTCCATTTGTTCCCATACAAGGGGCAGCTGCGATTCGATCTTGCATCAAGGAGATATGCTCAATGACGCTTCTATATGGGGTGGCCTCTTCTACCCATGTTTATTTTGTGACATCTATCAGCCCCCTTGGATGTCTACCATACAAGAGTTCAAACGTGCAATAACCCATAGATGCCTGCGGAACCTCTCGTACGGCAAACATGAGTTATGGAAGCAAAAAATCCCAATTTTTCCCATCTTTGTCAACCACCTTTTTAAACATACTCTGGTTCATCCGTTTGGGGGTGGTAGATAGAGGTACGGAGATGGGAGATTTTGTACAACTTGCACAGTCCCTTGGTACAGGGTGCCCTGGTCCGTTAAGATCTCTGGGATCCCCACGTGACAGACTTTACTACTGGCCCCACCAGATCCATGCCAATTCTCTCAAAAAGCACTTCAATGATGGGTAGGGGAAAAAGTGGACTGCGAAAATTGGGTGTCGTGCAGACATTTGACACTCAGGGCATGACTCGCAGTATTCTCTGACGTCTGCATAAAGCCCAGGGCAGAAGAATCTCTGGGTTATTCTTTCTGTTAGGAACTGTTATGATAACCCTTGGCTATCATCTCTCTGTCAGTCTGTCTTGAGCTTGGGCGCCCAAGGAGAGAGAGCCCGTCTTCACCCGAGCCCCAATGATCACAAGCAAAAACAAAGCATGGTGAAAACAGACTCTAATTTTACTGGCATGGTGGGGGTTTTATACACTTTTTAGACAAAGAAATACATAATTCATACAAGGGAGGGGATATGTAATTACGTGTCTTAAAGAAAAAAGAATAGTTGTCTTGTATAGCAGTTATCAATCTTTTCTAAAACCAGGTGTCCTTTGTTACAAGATACAAAGGGTACACTAACTGCAGAATCATACGCTTTCTCATGTAGAGACTTTATTAGCAACTTTTTATCTGGACAAAATGTTCTCTCCCCAAGGTCCATTCCTTCACACACCAGCCAGAGAAAGGAATGTGGCAAGTAGAG
>BLSH010439837.1:251339-265963 GCA_018402905.1 Glandirana rugosa
AGTTGAAATGGGAGTCGAAGAAATCGTTCCGTCACCAACAGAACCTCCACACAAACCCCAGCAATAGTACAACCTTATGACGGGACGTCGGGTCAGAGGCTTCCCCCCCCTAGTACGAGAAGTCATACAGTGTTATGTACAACCGTAAGTACCAAGGGAGTTACTTGACATCGAGGGGTCTCGGCCGTCGTGAGTACGTCGGGGTCTGGTACTGTGAGGGTGGTGGTAGCAGACTAAGGACATGGATTACTGGAACCATGTCCTGTGGTCTGATGAGACCAAGATAAACTTATTTGGTTCAGATGGTGTCAAGCGTGTGTGGCGGAAACCAGGTGAGGATTACAAAGACAAGTGTGTCTTGCCTACAGTCAAGCATGGTGGTGGGAGTGTCATGGTCTGGGGCTGCATGAGTGCTGCCGGCTCTGGGGAGCTACAGTTCATTGAGGGAACCATGAATGCCAACATGTATTGTGACATACTGAAGAGCATGATCCCCCCCCTTCGGAGACTGGGCTGCAGGGCAGTATTCCAACATGATAACGACCCCAAACACACCTCCAAGACAACCACTGCCTTGCTAAAGAAGCTGAGGGTAAAGTTGATGTTTTGGCCAAGCATGTCTCCAGACCTAAACCCCATTGAGCATCTGTGGGGAGTCCTCAAACGGAAGGTGGAGGAGTGCAAGGTCTCTAACATCCACCAGCTCCGTGATGTCATGATGGAAAAGTGGAAGAGGACTCCAGTGGCAACCTGTGAAGCTCTGGCAAACTCCATGCCCAAGAGGGTTAAGGCAGTGCTGGAAAATAATGGTGGTCACACAAAATATTGACACTTGGACCCAATGTGAACATATTCACTTAGGGGTGTACTCACTTTTGTTGGCAGCGGTTTAGACATTAATGGGTGTGTTGAGTTATTTTGAGGGGGCAGCAAATTTACAGCGTTATACAAGCTGTACACTCACTACTTTACATTGTAGCAAAGTGTAATTTCTTCAGTGTTGTCACATGTACACTCTGTTGTGATGCATATATTTACCGCTTCCTTGTGGAGTTGGAGAATAAATAGCAGTTGGCCAAAGATTGTTTTCCTATTTTCAGTGATTGAGGAGTCCCAAGAGCTGTGCCTGTCTCAACAATGGTGGGACTAGGATCCCAGAGGCTTGCGAGGAGTCACAAACTCGATGCCACCCAGAAGGGGGAAGAGATGACAGAAAAAGGAAAAATTTGAGAATATTTATTTTTATGTGGTAAAATCAACCAATGCAGACAGGATGCGAGGGATGTCGGCCTTGCTTCCCTATAAGTTGTGTTTTATAATTTATGATAATTACAATCAATGAGTAATTTCCACTTAAGGACAATTAGTTAATTTTATTTAATTTATTATCATTATTATCATTTTATTTTGTATTATATCATTATTCTATTCAAAATAATAATTACATAAAAAATCTTTATATACAATATGTATCAAATGGAAAATACCCATTGAACGTAATTATTCTAGAAAGAACTAAAGAACCCCCTGAAGAAGACCACGATTCATTATATGGTCGAAACACACCGGCCATTTAAATCGCTGACCACTGTATTGTATAATACATTTAGTGTGATCTTGCAACATTTTTATTGTGATGTATAATGGAGAAATATGTATTTTTATAGATGACCAAAGCTCATGTTTTTATTCACATTTACATATTCTATAATCTATGAATTTTTCAATATAAATAAAGGCTTTTAATAAAAGAAACATATTTCTAATTAATTTGGATGCTGCCTGAAAGCCCCTAGAACATCCTCAACTTGAGATTTTGTGTAATAGACCAACAAAAAACGGCACATAATTGTGAAGTGGAAGGAAAATGGTAAATGTTTTTCAAAAGTTTTTACAAATAAATATGTGAAAAGTATGGCGTGCATTTGTATTCAGTTCCCCTGAGTCAATACTTTGTAGAACCACCTTTTATTGCAATTACAGCTGCAAGTCTTTTTGGGGATGTCTCTACCAGCTTTGCACATCTAGAGAGTGACATTGTTGCCCATTGTTCTTTGTAAAATTGCTTAAGCTCTGTCAGATTGGATGGAGAGTGTCTGTGAACAGCAATTTTCAATTCTTGCCACAGATTCTCAGCTGGATTCAGGTCTGGACTGTGACTGGGCCATTGTAACGCATGAATATGCTTTGATCTAAACCATTCCATGGTAGCTCTGGCTGTATGTTTAGGGTCGTTGTCCTGCTGGAAGACAGGACAAGTCTCAAGTCTTTTACAGACAGGTTTTCTTTTAAGTATGTCCTGTTTTTGGCTCCATCCATCTTCCCATCAACTCTGACCAGCTTCCCTGCCCCTGCTGAAGAAAAGCATCCCCCCAACATGATGCTGCCACCACCATGTTTCACGGTGGGGATGGTGTGTTCAGGGTGATGTGCAGTGTTAGTTTTCAGCCACACATAGCGTTTTGCTTTAGGCCAAAAAGTTCAATTTTGGTCTCATCTGACCAGAGCACCTTCTTCCACATGTTTGCTGTGTCCCCCACATGGCCTCTTGCAAACTGCAAACAGGACTTCTTATGGCTTTCTTTCAACAATGGCTTTCTTCTTGCCACTCTTCCATAAAGGCCAGTTTTGTGGAGTGCATGACTAATAATTCTCCCACCTGAGCTGTGTATCTCTGCAGCTCCTCCAGAGCCTTTTGGCTGCTTCTCTGATTAATGCTCTTCTTGCTCGCCCTGTCAGTTTAGGTGGACGGCCATGTTTTGGTAGGTTTGCAGTTGTGCCATATACTTTCCATTTTCAGTTGATGGATTGAACAGTGCTCCGTGAGATGTTCAAAGCTTGGGATATTTTTTTATAACCTAACCCTGCTTTAAATTTCTCCACAACTTTATCCCTGACCTGTCTGGTGTGTTCCTTGGCCTTCATGATGCTGTTTGTTCACTAAGGTTCTCTAACACACCTCTAAGGGCTTCACAGAACATCTGTATTTATACTGAATGTAAGATTGGGGTTGATTAGACCGAAGTGGTAGGTGCGTTTTCAGTAAGTGCGCCAGTCCAAAGCGGTATTTTTAAGGGCACGGCAGCCAATTTTTTTTTTTAAACTCTTTTTATTGAAAAAAGGAAATTCACAATACAAACATATTGGTCCAAAGACCAGCACATGTGGTACAGAGTGTATTTGATATGGTTAGGCACACCACCGTTAGATGTATAATCTTAGCAACTAACATAGCATTCAGTGCTATAATACAATAGCATTAGTGCAAATACCCAATATCAGGCCCCAGCGCTGCAGATTAGTAAACCAATAAGACAGTAAACAAACACTTCCCCAGTGTCCCTTTCCACCCTAGCTCATGTATATCTTTAGACATTCATGCAGGTAAGGGAGAATGAGCACCAAGGGTCCCAAACCTTGTTATATTTAGCTGGGCATCCCCTATGTTCAAATATTACCTTCTCAAATGGAAGAACCTGGTTCACCATCTGAATCCATTGCCGGATGGATGGGGGTACCGATTCATTCCATTTGAGGGCAATGGCCTTTCGTGCTAAAAAGAGAGTCTCCCTTAAAACAATCCTAGTATATTTAGGCCATTGCTCCTCATCCAAGATACCCAGGAGACATATCTGTGGGGCACATGGGACCTGTATGGAAACGACCTGGGACAATATCTCAGTGACCCTTTTCCAAAAGAGTGCGATTACCGGACATGACCACATAATATGATTAAAGTCTGCCCTCAGGTGAGTACACCTAGTACACTCCGGTGTTGCAATACGATGCATGGCATGGAGCCTCGCCGGCGACAAATAGGATTGATGTATCATATATAATTGAACCATCCTATTATTTATCGCCGGCGACACATACAGATGGGAGGCACACGCCTCCTCCCAGTCCTCTGTGAGATCTGGGATCAGTACCCGCCACTTGTCTCTCACCGTCAGGGGCTGGGCCATCACTGAGCTATGCATTAAATGGGAATAAATATCCAATATCAGCCCCTTTGGGCCCTGAGATCTCAGTATTCCAATCAATGGGTAATCTGAAAACCGTGACATATCACTACCAAATTGGGTCTGAAGCGCATGACACAGTTGCAGGTATCTGTAGAATGCCGTCCGAGGAAGATCCCACTTACCCCGCAGCTCCTCAAATGAGGCCAGGAACGGCAGCCTATTTTTATTAAATGAAACAAAAAAGTCAAAGAAACAGTAATCTTCCCTCGCAGGGGGTTCCAACATCATTGCATAAACATGCTTCAGCCTCCTGGCTTTACTCACTGTCAGCTTCGTGCTGTTTGGAGAAATAAACAATCTCCAGGTCTCCTGGTTTGTAAATGCAGCTCTCCTGCTTGGCCTTCTGCTTTAGGCTTAGGTCTGTCTCCCACAGACCTGAATGCACAGCAACTCTGTGCTGTCCTGTAGCCGCGTGCTACGCTGGCTGTCCCCATGCCGCCTCTGACTCCTGCAGAGGAAATTAAAGTCCACCAGACTGCCTTGCACAGAATTTTTGTCTGTTGGGTGGGGCCCTGAGCCATAGTTAGGTCACCGCTAAATAGCCCAGCACACAGCTGTGCAATCAGCGTGCCTGTCTCTCCAAAATCTGGTGTAACCCAGCAATCTTCCAGGTAGCACAGGGTCCCACTGCCACATGAGACTAAATTACACACAGGTGGACCTCATTTATTAATTAGGTGACTTCTGAAGGCAGTTGGTTCCACTAGATTTTAGTTAGGGGTATCAGAGTAATGGGGGCTGAATACAAATGCATGTCACACTTTTCAGATATTTATTCATAAAAAAATGTGAAAACCTTTTTTTTTATTTTCCTTCCACTTCACAATTATGTGCACTTTGTGTTGGTCTATCACATAAAATCCCAATAAAATAAATTTATGTTTTTGGTTGTAACATGACATAATGTGGAAAATTTCAAGGGGTATGAATACTTTTTCAAGGCACTGTACATAGTTCCATGTAACTATATATAAAATAGCATACCTGGAATTCCCGTTTAACCGCTTGCCGACGACAAGGTGGCTCTATTGCGCGAATCGCCGTCATATGTCGGCGGCTGCGAGATCGAGCCTAGTGAGCGCGCGCACGCATCCAGAGGCGCGCCCGCGCGCTCACAGTGTCCGGGGAGGGCCAGGGAGCGGGTGCGGCGGATTTGATCTCCATCGGCTACCCGTGATGCCCCCCCCGGAGTGAAAGAACGGAGGTCCGTGTAAGTAAACACGGACCTCCGTTCTGTGAAGGGGGAAGGGCTGTGATCACAGCCTTCCTCTACACGGAAGCTGAGATCGCTTCCCTTCCCCAGCTAGGTCAGCCCACACACAGTTAGAACACGCCCAGGGAACACTGTTAACCCTTAGAGCGCCCCCTGCAGGTTAACCCCTTCACTGCCAATGACATTTACACAGTAATCAGTGCATTTTTATAGCACTGATCGCTGTATAAATGCCAATGGTCCCAAAAAAGTGTCAAAATGGTCCGACATGTCCGCTGAAATATCGCAGTACTGCTAAAAATCGCAGATCGCCGCCATTACTAGTAAAAAATAAAAAAAAAATAAAAACCTCAGAAATGAATTCTCATCATCCGTAAACGGATCACAAATCACAAATATGAGGAAGAATATAAATTGGCCAAAACCGATGAAAAAAAATGTTTTTTTATATATTTTTTTGGATTTGTATTTTAGCAAAAAGTAAGAAATTTGGGTTTTTTTGCAAAATTGTCGCTCTTCTTTTGTTTATAGTGGCGATCAGAAATGACACAGCGGTGATCAAATACCACCAAAAGAAAGCTCTATTTGTGGGAAAAAAAGGACGAAAATTTTGTTTGGGTACAACGCCGCACGACCGCGCAATTGTCAGTTAAAGCGACGCAGTGCTGAATCACAAAAAGGGCTCTGGTCCTAAAGGGGGAAATTCTTCCGGGGCTGAAGTGGTTAAGGTTCCTTGCATACAGTACTGATGTATGAATGCCAGATATTTTTGGCAGAAAGTTCCTCCACATAAAACGTGATTATGGTCTGTATATTGCACACATAAATACATGTATACATGCTCAAAAATTCTTCTAGCTCCCAGAATGCCAAATATTCCAATAATTGAATCTACTGTTTAGGGGAGAGGTGTGATTCACACGTGTAAAATACTGACCAGATATGAGAACATTATTATTTTTATTTTTTTTTACTGATCTAAATGTGATTTTACATTTACACATCTGTACATCTGATCATGCGCATTGAAAGCAATGGTCTGCATTCAGATCTGGAAAACAAAACAAAAGAAAAATGACAAATACCTAAAAACATGGCGTTTTTGACACCTGTGTGCAAGAGCCCTTGGATGTTCCTGCATAAAAAAAATGGTTCCTGGACACACACAATTCTATTTTCACTAAATGCAACTAAATTGACTGTAAACAAGGAGTTTGAATGACACCATTGAAAAATCATTATATGCATTCATATAAATTTAAATATATGTGTAAACATATGTCATGCAAGTACACTTTTTTAACAATATATATATACACAATATATAGAGTATATATTTACACTGTGTGGGTCATGTAGAACGTGAAGTCTAGTATAACGAAGGAGGTGTGTGTTTGTATGACATTACTCTGGAGATGCTGAAGATTTCAAGATGTGTATTTGAAGTGCTTGGTGCGGATCTTTTTAAGCTATTGAATAAAAATCTTGACATCAAACCCTGCGCTGAACAGAAAATCATTGCAATGTTTTAGCATCGGAGTCAGTGGGGAACCACCCAGCCCCTCTTGAATTAGGCCACATTTTGCCAACAGATGCACATGAGGCTTTTGGCCGCATGCCACCTTGTTTGAGTGATTCCCCACTGAATCTCTTTAGAAATGCATTGTTCTAGTGGCCTAATACAATATTGTGTTATGGCACGGGTGTTTAACAATTCTTAAAAATGAAATCTGTTTTTTTTATTAAGTAGAATGGGGAAATATCTATAGGTGTACTTTATATAAGAAACAGTGAAGGGCGGCAGCGTAATCATGATCTCACATTTATACTGAATGGATGCCTCACATTTATATGTCTTTTATATGCAAAACCTGTCTAAAACAAATGTTTTTAACAGTTATTGGATTTTGTATTTAGCAAGAAAAAATATCTTTGCTGTCTATTAGTATTGCTTGCCCTAAAAAGTAATCTAGCAATAGAAGGTTTTACTTTGCTGGGATCAGGGCCGTCTTTACTATTGATTGGATTGTGGGCAAACATTTTCTTGGGTCCCCCATTCATGCAGCTAGACTCAAAATCTAGCTGATCCCCGCTGAGGCGGCGGATGACAGATCCATCTCCGCACAGTGAGATCTGTCAGAGCCCCACTCTCCACTATGTGAAATCAGATGACAATGGACCGTCTGTCCGTTGTCATCCGATCCCCAGAACAAAAACTATTTTTCAATCCTTCAGAGTTTATTGGACCAGAGAGGATCGGATCGCTGACATCCATCGCTCCATAGAGCTGCATGGAGCAGACCTGAACAGACAGGCGGACCTGAACGGAACATCCGTGTGAAAGGGGCCGAACTGTCATGTGCATTGTATACTAAAGCCTGGTACACGTGGTAAACTGAGCAGCTTGCAAGCAGTGTTCATTTTAATGTCTAAACCGCTGACAACAAAAGTGATTACACCCCTAAGTGAAAATGTCCAAATTGGGCCCAATTAGCCATTTTCCCTCCCCGGTGTCATGTGACTCATTAGTGTTACAAGGTCTCAGGTGTGAAAGGGGAGGAGGTGTGTTCAATTTGGTGTTATCACTCTCACTCTCCCCTTCTGGTCACTGGAAGTTCAACATGGTACCTCATGGCAAAGAACTCTCTGAGGATCTGAAAAAAAGAATTGTTGCTCTACATAAAGATGGCCTAGGCTATAAAAATATTGCCAAGACCCTGAAACTGAGCTGCAGCACGGTGACCAAGACCATACAGCGGTTTAACAAGACACGTTCCACTCAGAACAGGCCTCACCATGGTCAACCAAAGAAGTTGAGTGCACATGCTCAGCTTTGTATCCAGAGGTTGTCTTTGGGAAAGAGAGGTATGAGTGCTGCCAGAATTTCTGCAGAGGTTAAAGGGGTGGTGGGTAAGTCTGTCAGTGCTCAGACCATATGCCACACACTGCATCAAATTGATCTGCATGGCTGTTGTCCCAGAAGGAAGCCTCTTCTAAAGATGATGGTCAAGAAAGCCCACAAACAATTTACTGAAGACAAGCAGACTAAGGACATGGATTACTGGAACCATGTCCTGTGATCTGATGAGAACAAGAGAAACTTATTTGGTTCAGAGTTCAAGCGTGTGTGGCAGCAACCAGGTGAGGAGTACAAAGACAAGTGTGTTTTGCCTACAGTCAAGCATGGTGGTGGGAGTGTCATGGTCTGGGACTGCCTGAGTGCTGCCGGCACTGGGGAGCTACAGTTCATTGAGGGAACCATGAAAGCCAACATGTACTGTGACATACTGAAGCAGAGCATGATCCCCTCCCTTCGGAGACTGGGCTGCAGGGCAGTATTCCAACATGATAATGACCCCAAACACACCTCCAAGTCAGTAGTAAAGAGTCTAACATTTGCAGATTCATCAGCTGCTGAACATTAGAAATTTGATTTATTTGATCACTTGTGCAGTCTGTGTGATCCAATATGTGAGCACAACAACAAGTAGGATGCGTTGTTGCCTCTATGACCACATTTACAATTCAATAAAGGAACATTCAACTAATGTGGCTAGTTCATTGTGGAAACAGGGTTGAACAATTTAGCTGTTTTTGGTCCTGTGGAGGTCATTTGGTATGACATTATTTTTATAATTTCTATCACTTTTATAAACTTGCAAAAGCATATACTTTGTTCACATTACATATACTGTATTATGTATTGGATATTCAGAAATGTTCAGTTTAAATGGTGGTCCCCGGCTATTGCTCATGTATATTTCTTGTCTCCCGGACAGTAAATGCTTGAAATAATGTGGACCACTCGAAAGATGATATATTTACACTGCTCAAAAATTAAAGGAACACTTTTCAATCAGAGTATATGTCACGTACCTGGTGGTGGAGTCTGACTTATGCAGGGGTAACCTCCCTTGCGACCCTGATTCGTGAACCCCTGATAGAGTAAACAGGAAGTCCAGGAGTGAGGATGGCACGAGGGTTGAGTTGGTCACCGGTGACGGTTGGGGAGGCTCCTCCGGTCTTGTGCAGGTTTGGAAGGTCGGTGGTACAGGCAGGGTCGGCAACTGGCTGGCGGTGCAGTACAAGGGAGCAGGCAGAAGAGTCGTCGGGTACAGGCAGGGTTTGTTAACAGTCTAGCAGCAGAAGTACAAAAGGAGCGGGCAATCGGGTGGTCGTAGGCAAGCCAGGGGTCGGTGCAGGCAGAGTTGAGACAAGGTCGGGGCAAGCCGGGTCACTGGTAACAGGTTTACAGATCGCTCAGGAAAACAGGTCACACGCTGTAGATCAGACAGAATTTGTTTACAGGAAGCAGGAAGTTTAAATAGAGCTGCTCCTCTAAGAATTAGAGGAAACAACAACCAACTGCTATTAACCCTCCACACTTCTTCTAACATTGCCCCCCCCCCCAAGGGGCAGCCTCCGGATGCCCAGCCGGGCCTTCAGATCCAGATGAGTTCTCCAAAAGGACCGAATAAGTTCCGTGGCATGGATGTGCCTATCAGGTTCCCAGGAGCTTTCCTCAGGGCCGTAGCCCTTCCACTTCACCAGGTATTGGATACCCCCATTCCTCTTCCTACAGTCCAGGATGGCCTCGATTTCAAATTCCTCTTCGCCATCTACCAGGACTGGCCCTGGCGGACCTGTCTTTCGCCCAGGGAAAGGATCTGGGGTCACGGGTTTCAACAGGGCTACATGGAAGACTGGATGGATCCGTAGGGATGGTGGGAGCTCCAGCTCATATGCCACCCTGTTGATCTTCCTCTTAAGGGCCTGATGAACCGGGGTCCCAATTTCTTTGATGGGCAGGCGAGTTTAAGGTTTTTGGTGGCCAGCCAGACTTGCTCTCCAGGTTGTAAATCCAACTCTCCCCGTCTCCCCTTGTCAAAGGTCTCCTTATTGTGTTGCTGCGTCTGGGCTAAGGTCTCCCGCAACAATTTATTATTCTCTTCCAAGAATTTGGTCACTTCCTGAGCCGCAGGTACCTGTCCTTCTGGATTGTATGTGGGCATGAAGGTCGGATGAAAGCCATAGTTGGCCAGGAATGGGGATTGCTTGATGGCCGAATGAACTGTATTGTTAAAAGCGAATTCGGCCAACGGCAGCAGAGAGGCCCAATCATCCTGTGGATATGCAGAGAAGCAGCGCAGGTATTGCTCCAACGTTTGATTGGTTCTCTCAGTCTGGCCATTAGTCTGCGGGTGGTAGGCCGACGAGAGAGCAAGTTCAATGTCCAGAGTGGAGCATAAGGCCTTCCAGAACCTGGATGTAAATTGGACTCAGCGATCGGAGACTATGCTAGAGGGCACTCCATGGAGCCTAACAATCTCCCGGATAAAGATTTCGGCCGTCTCGGCGGCTGATGGTGTGCCCTTCATGGGCAAAAAGTGAGCCATCTTCGTCAGCCGGTCCACGACCACGAAGATAGTAGAGTACCCTTTGGATGGTGGAAGCTCCACAATGAAGTCCATCAAAATCATTGACCATGCTCGCTCGGGTACTGGAAGTGGTTTTAGTAGCCCCCAGGCCTTGGCTTTGCAGTTCTTGTTCTGGGCACAGGTGGGGCACGAGCCGACATATCTCCGACAGTCCTCCTCTGCCCGAGGCCACCAAAATGACCGCAATATCAGTTCAGTGGTCTTACGGGCTCCGAAATTACCAGCCAGTTTGTGGTCATGGCAAGATGCCAAGATGGGCAAGCCCTGATCTTCAGGTACAAAGAGCAGATTCTTGTGCCACAGTAGGCCATCCTTGGTAATCAGACTGGGGATGGCCGGTTTGGGTGTTTTGGCCAGTGATTGCCTAATTCGGGCCAGCAAGTCCCCCTGTGTCAGAAGGAAGTTCCTGGGCTGCAGAACTGTGTCAGGGAGCAGGGTGTCTCCTGGTTTACAGAACATCCTAGACAGAGCATCTGGTTTTGTATTCTTCGACCCTGGCCTGTACGTAACATGGAATAAGAAGCGAGCAAAGAAAAGGGCCCACCGGGCTTGACGAGGTCTCAGTCTGCTGGCTGATCAGAGATATTCTAAGTTCTTATGATCGGTCAGGATCAGAATAGGGTGCCTGGCTCCCTCTAGTAGATAGTGCCACTCTTCCAATGCGGCCTTAATCGCCAGCAGTTCTCGGTCCCCCACATCATAATTCCTCTCTGGCAGAGTTAACTTACGGGAAAAGAATGCCACTGGGTGAAGAGCAGCCTTAGCTCCCTGTCTCTGTGACAACACAGCCCCCACAGCGATCTCAGAGGCGTCAACCTCCAGGACAAATGGTAGAGCAGGATCAGGATGCTTCAAAATGGGTGCAGAAGTAAAGAGGCCTTTCAGGGTTTCAAAGGCTTCTTGCGCCTCCTTGGTCCACACGAACCATGTGTTGGCCTTGGTGAGCTGCGTAACTGGTGCGATAATAGTGGAGAATCCCCGTATAAATTTCCTGTAGAAATTGGCGAATCCAACAAAACGCTGGATTCCTTTTTTGTCCGTGGGAGCTGGCCAGTCAAGGATTGCGGAGACCTTCTGGGGGTCCATGGTGATGCCCGTGACTGAGATGATTAGCCCTAGAAAGGACATGCTAGGGCGTTCGAATTCGCACTTCTTGGCTTTGGCATACAGTCCGTATTGCCGAAGGCGACTAAGGACGCAGGTAACATGTTTCCGGTGTTCTTCCAGAGTGGAGGAGAATATCAGAATATCATTGAGGTAAACAATAACAAAAAGGTCCAGGTAGTCTCTGAACACATCGTTCACGAAATGCTGGAACGTAGCCGGGGCATTACAGAGTCCAAAGGGCATAACCAGGTACTCAAAGTGCCCGAACCGGGTACGGAAGGCGGTCTTCCACTCGTCGCCTTCCCGGATACAAACCAGGTTGTACGCCCCACGAAGGTCCAATTTCGTGAACACCTTTGCCGTTCCCAGTCTCTGAAAAAGTTCTGGAACCAAGGGCAAGGGGTACCTGTTCTTGACTGTGATTTTATTTAATTCCCTGTAATCGATACAGGGTCTCAGGGTATGATCCTTCTTTTCAACAAAGAAGATGCCAGCTCCGGCTGGTGATGTAGAAGGACGGATGAACCCCTTTTTTAGGTTCTCGTCCAGGTAGGCCTTGAGGGCCATTAACTCCAGCTCCGTCAGAGGAAAGATCCTCCCAAAAGGAACCTTGGCTCCAGGCAGGAGCTCAATAGGGCAGTCATATGGCCTATGAGGGGGCAGCTGCTCTGCTCCCTTCTTACTGAATACATCAAGGAACTGGTGATAGACCAACGGGACCGCCTGGCAAGTCTCCGGGTCCACGTCTGTATCCAGACTGAGCAAGATGGGGTCAGGTCTGCTGGTTCCTGGGAAGCAATGCTGGAGGCAGTATGTTGACAGGACTTTGATCTCCCCGGTAGCCCAGTTGATGGAGGGGCTATGAGCCTGTAGCCATGGTAGCCCGAGGATAATCGGGAACAGAGGGGAAGCGATGACGTCCAACCGCAGAAATTCCTGGTGGCCGTCTGGAGTAGAAGCCCGGATGGGGAGAGTCTCATGTGTGATGGCACCGGACTTGATGGTTGTGCCGTCAGCCAGTCGTACGACCATCCCATGGGATTTGGGTCGTAGTGGGATCTGGTGCTGGGTAGCAAAGGCCTGATCAATAAATCCACTGCAGGTGCCAGAGTCGACAATAGCAGTGGCCAGAAGACTCTTTCCGGGAAGCTGCAGGGAGATCGGGAGAGAGAGATGCGTGGCGGTCTGGGAGGGGGTCGGTATGAGATCGATGGAAGAGGGTGGAGTCTTGGTGCGCTTGGCAGGGCAAGTCCTCACCACATGACCGGGTTCCCCGCAGTACAGACATAGGCGGTTGCCCAGGCGTTGTTGCCTTTCTTCAGGAGTCAGAGATGGTCGAATAAGACCCACTTGTCTGGGCGGGGGCTGATCCAATGTTGCTCTTTCGGCTCTTTGCTCTCTCAGCCTTCTGTCAATCTGAATAGTCAGGTTGACTAGAGCATCCAGTGTGGGTGGCACCCCCACACGGGCTAGCTCGTCCTTCAGGGGGTCCGACAGACCCAGGCGAAACTGATGACGGAGAGCTGCGTCATTCCACGCAGTGTCGGCGCTCCAGCGCCTAAACTCTGTCACATAATCCTCCGCCGCACGGCGGCCTTGTTGCAGGGCATGGAGGGCCGCTTCAGCCGAGGCAGCTTGATGCGGGTCTTAAGGCGGCCATGGCCTGAAAGAACAGAGTCAAGTTACCGACTTCAGGAGCCTTCTGTTCCAGGTGGCGATGCGCCCAGGACTGAGGCGCTTCCCGTAGCAGGGAGATGACCAACCCCACCTTCGTGGTTTCTCGGGAGAAGGTATGAGGTTGGAGAAAGAAATAAAGTTTGCAGGCATTGCAAAAGGCCCGGAATGAAGCGCGGTCGCCTGAAAACCGCTCTGGTAGGGGAACCCTTGGTTCCAGTGGCATGGCCAGCAGGGGATCAGCTATGGACTGACTGGTTCCCGGGGCCTTGGTTGCATTAAGTTCTTGCACCTGTGCTTCCAGTCGGGTGTAACTTTCCCGCAGGGTCTGGATGGCCTGGGTCAGCCCAGCCAGGTGTGCATTCAGATCGTCCGTAGGAGAGGTCCCCTGTGCAGACTCAGGCATGGCTGTCTGATACTGTCACGTACCTGGTGGTGGAGTCTGACTTATGCAGGGGTAACCTCCCTTGCGACCCTGATTCGTGAACCCCTGATAGAGTAAACAGGAAGTCCAGGAGTGAGGATGGCACGAGGGTTGAGTTGGTCACCGGTGACGGTTGGAGAGGCTCATCCGGTCTCGTGCAGGTTTGGAAGGTCGGTGGTACAGGCAGGATCAGCAACTGGCTGGCGGTGCAGTACAAGGGAGCAGGCAGAAGAGTCGTCGGGTACAGGCAGGGTTTGTTAACAGTCTAGCAGCAGAAGTACAAAAGGAGCAGGCAATCGGGTGGTCGTAGGCAAGCCGGGGGTCGGTGCAGGCAGAGTTGAGACAAGGTCGGGGCAAGCCGGGTCACTGGTAACAGGTTTACAGGTCGTTCAGGAAAACAGGTCACACGCTGTAGATCAGACAGCATTTGCTTACAGGAAGCAGGAAGTTTAAATAGAGCTGCTCCTCTAAGAATTAGAGGAAACAACAACCAACTGCTATTAACCCTCCGCACATCTTCTAACAGTATAACATCAAGTCAGTTAATCTCCTGGGATATTGATCTGATCAGTTAAGTAGCAGAGGGGGTTGTTAATCAGTTTCAGCTGCGTTGGTGTTAATTAAATTAATAACAGGTGCACTAGATGGGCAACCTCCAAAACAGGAATGGTTTTACAGGTGGAGGCCACTGACATTTTTTCCCCTACTCATCTTTTCTGACTATTTTCACTAGTTTTACATTT
>BLSH010439894.1:18563-51235 GCA_018402905.1 Glandirana rugosa
CCTCCTCCTCCTCCTCCTCCTCCTCCTCCCATAGACATCGTCATGATGAGCGGCTTCAGCTTCGGGACGGCTGCCCCTGCTGGAGGCTTTAGCTTTGGAACCGATAAAACGGCGGCTTCAACGGGAGCGACCGGCTTTTCTTTCGGCACCACCACATCCGCTGCCCCATCTGCCGGTTTCAGTTTCGGTAACACTCAGGCAAACCCCACATCCATGGCACAGCCCAGCTCACTCTTCTCCTTCGCCCAGCCGGCAGCAACCACATCAGCACCAGCGGCAGCAACCGGCTTTTCTTTTGGTACTCCGACCACAGCCGCTGCCACCGGAGCTCCTACAGGGGGGATGGCATTTGGGTAAGAAATGTTTTATGTTTCTTTTTTGCATCTTCTATGAAATCTATAGTTACAATGGTCAAAGCCGGTCTTAGTGAGCCCTTCAATACCCCAATATGTATTTATACGTTGTGTCTTACCGGGGTTATGGCTGAAGCTATCATAACCCTGGTTTCTTTTTCTTCAGCCAGCGGCTGGCTTTTTTATGAAAACGTTCCAAGTGGCTCACGAGCTGCTGGGACGCTTTCAGAAGCGACGGGAGGGGACGTCCCACCCCTCTCACCACTCAGTGGTGTTTCCCGGGCTTACCGTTTACACCAGCCTGCCTGAGAAACGATCCGACGGTGCGGATGGCTGGCTCCAGAGTCGATCAAAGAGTTGATCCTTTTTAAGCGCCTCTATGGTCTTGGAGGACTGGAGAGACGTCATGACGTTACTCCCGGGTGGCAGTAAATCCTTTTTTTATTTTTATTTTTTTATGCTTTTAAAGGTAAATTAGAGATATGGGGGTCTTTTTGACCCCAGATCTCTCCTTAAAGAGGACCTGTCATCCTTATTTCTATTACAAGGGATGTTAACATTCCTTGAAATAGAAATAAAAGTGATCAAAACATAAAATTAAAGGGACAGTGTAAAAATAAAATAAGGAAAAAAAATAAAAAATTAAAGCGCCCCCATTCCTTTGTGCTCACACGCAGAGCGAACGCATTTGAAAGTTGCACACGCATGTAAACGGAGTTTGCAGCACACGTGAGGTATCGCTGCAACCATTAGAGTGAGAGCAATAATTATAGCTCTAGACCTCCTCCTTTAACTCTAATCAGGTAACCTATAAAGGAGTTTAATATGTCGCTTATGGAGATTTTTAAGTACCGTAGCGTGTCGCCATTCCATGAGCGTGCGCAATTTTAAAGCGTGAAATGTTAGGAATCTATTTAATTGGCATAACATCATCATTCACATTATTCAAAAAATTTACGGTACATATTATGTTTTTTATTCATTAGTCACTTGCCTAGTGGGCCCTTTCACCCCCTTCCTACCCTGGCCAATTTTCAGCTTTCAGCGCTGTCGCACTTTGAATGACAATTGCGCGGTCATGCTACACTCTACCCATGAAATGCAGCCTGGCCAGTGCCCATGAAATAGAGCCTGACCAGGGCCCATGAAATGCAGCCTTTCCAGTGCCCATGAAATGCAGCCTTTCCAGTGCCCATGAAATGCAGCCTTTCCAGTGCCCATGAAATGCAGCCTCTCCAGTGCCCATGAG
Organism: Glandirana rugosa; assembly: GCA_018402905.1. NCBI lineage: Eukaryota > Metazoa > Chordata > Amphibia > Anura > Ranidae > Glandirana > Glandirana rugosa. Next base: position 20,166 of record BLSH010439894.1, read on the forward strand.
ATGCAGCCTTTCCAGTGCCCATGAGATGCAGCCTTTCCAGTGCCCATGAGATGCAGCCTTTCCAGTGCCCATGAGATGCAGCCTTTCCAGTGCCCATGAGATGCAGCCTGACCAGTGCCCATGAGATGCAGCCTGACCAGTGCCCATGAGATGCAGCCTGACCAGTGCCCATGAGATGCAGCCTGACCAGTGCCCATGAGATGCAGCCTGACCAGTGCCCTTGAGATGCAGCCTGACCAGTGCCCATGAAATGTAGTCTGGCCACAGAGAGCTCTGTCTGATTCGAATATCCCGGCGCCCACTGTAAGGACGTCATCACACATCCCCTGCCACTCAGATAGAAGACTGAGCGGCCGCCGTGTCCATACTAAATTCGGCCGCTCAGGCTGCTCTGTCTTCTGTCTGTGGCTGAGTTATAGGTGGGGGGGGAGTGCGTCTTATGGAGTGAATAATACAGTAATCACCGCTGGGTTTTTAGTTTTTGCTAGATAATTGAAAAAAAGACCAAACATTTTGAAGAAAAATAAACTTCATAGTACACGTTTTATTATAACATTTTGCAATCAGGTAATTTTTTCTCCTTCATTGATGTGCGCTGATGAGGCTGCACTGATGGGCATTGGTAGGCTGCACCGATGGGCATTGGTAGGCTGCACTGATAGGCACTGATGAGGTGGCACTGATGAGGTAACACTGATGAGGCGGCACTGGTAGGCAGCACTGATTGGCAGCAATGCCTCGCACTGATTGGTGACACTAATGGGACTACACTGACAATCAGGACACTGATAATCTGTGCCCTGATTATGAGTGCAGATGTCCCTTTTACACAAGTTGGTTATCGGCTCTCCTCATGCTGTCAGTGTGAGGAAAGGAATGCCGATAACTGCCTTCTGTTTACATCGTGATAGGCTCTGACTGGATACAGCCGATCATGTGGTAAAGAGCCACTGATTGGCTCTTTACTTCCGTAGGACATTGCTATCACAGAGCTCGCCACAGCGGGTGCGATCATGGTAAGACGTCATATGATGCCCTCCCAGAACTAGCCGGCAAGTAGTCAACACATATTTTTTTTTAAATGTGTTTGCAAAACCACTGCGTATGTACCGTGTGACATAAAAAAACTGCAATAATTGCCATTTCATTCCTCTGGAGTCTCTGCTAAAAAAATAGTGTATAATGATTGGGGGTTCTGAGTAATTTTCTAGCAAAAAATACTGATGTAAACAAAAAGTGCCAGAAAAAGCCTGGTCTTTAAGTGGGTAGCCACTTCAGTTCTGGAAGATTTATCCCCTTTCCTGACCAGGCCATTTTTTGCGATATGGCACTGCTTCGCTTTAACTGACAATTGCGCAGTCGTGCGACGCTGCACCCAAATAAAATTGATGTCCTTTTTCCCCCACAATTTCTTTGTGGTATTTGATCACCACTGCGGTTATTATTTTTTGCGCTATAAACAAAAAAACTGACAATTTTGAAAAAAAAATAAAAAAACAATGTTTTTTACTTTCTGCTATAGGACACATACAATAAAAAAATAAAAAAAAATCGTATTTCTTCATCAATTTAGGCCAATATGTATTCTGCTACAAATTTTTGGTAAACAAAATCCCAATAAGTGTATATTGATTTTTTTGCACAAAAGTTATAGCGTCTACAAACTATGGGATAGATTTTTGGAATTTTTTTTTTTTTTACTAGTAACGGTGGCGATCAGCGACTTATAGCGGGACTGCGGTATTGCGGCAGACAAATCAGACCCTAATTTACACTTTTTGGGGACCAGTGAAACTAATACTGTAATCAGTGCTAAAAATATTCACTGTCACTGTACTTATGACACTGGCAGGCAAGGGGTTAACATCAGGGGTGATCACTTTGTTGGCCGTGTGCCTAGCCTGGGTTTTGTTAGTGTGAGAGGGGCTTTTACTAGGGGAAGGCAAGGATCCGTGTCCCTGCTTTGCAGAGACACGGATCCATGCCTTCTTTACTGACAGAACGGCAATCTGCCTTGTTGTTTATATAGGCAGATGGCCGTTCTGCCTGGGTGCTGGCGGACATCAGGTCTGCAGGACCAGCTGTGTAGGATTAGAGCTGGAGAGAGCCGCCGGTGACGTGCACTCGCGTCCAATAGTCGGAAGGGCAGGATCACTTTTATATATACCTGATCCTGCGTATCGTGGCCGCCCTTTAGCAGTAAAACTGCTATAAAGCAGTCGTCAAGTGGTTAAAGGATAACTTGTACCAAAGGTGCAGTTCTATTTTAAATTAATGAATGAGAATAAAAACGGACAAGAGTCCAGTCACATATTTTTTTCAAAGTCATGTGACCTCCCTCCTCCTATCACAAAGGTGTCCATTTATAAAGCAGTGTAAAAAATCCACTGCTTCGTTCTCCGGCATTCACAGAGGAGATTGTTCTCCTCTGTGTGCCTGTTTATGAACCCGTGTTGATCGTTTCACCTCTTGTGAAGTGAAACGATCTACAAACGGTTCAAACAGCGGAGAACGCCCCCCTGATACTGGAATCTCATGAGATCTAACGAGATTACGGCACCAGAAATTCACAGAAACTCAGAGATGTTGGTTTATTAAGCAGTGATAAATTATCACTGCTCAGTAACGGACATTCTCGGAGGAGACCGCCCAAATCATTAATACAATAATTAGTCCCCCTACACTATATATGTATACATACATACATACATACATCATATACATGTATATGCAGATATACACATATACAGGGCAGGGGGACATGGCTAATGTGTTGGGGGGGTCTGAACGAGGCAGGAGGAAGTCAGTAATCCTCCCGCTTCCCTTGGATTCTCTCTTCACTCCCCGGGTTCACCACCTCTGTTAAACATAACAGATATGATGTGATGACAGATATCGATATCAACTCGCCATTATAATTAAATACAGTATTTTTATATAACTTTTTTTTTTTTTTCGTTTTTCTTCCTCTCTAGGGCTAATACTGCCAAGTTTGCTCTAAATACACAGATCGGAAACAGTACAATTGGTGGAGCTACACAGCCTGTGGTCAGAGGAATTGCACAGCCTTCTATCGGTGGAGCTGTACAGTCTGCTATTGGTGGAGCTACCCAGCCTGCTTTTGGTGGAGCTACGCAGCCTGCTATTGGTGGAGCTACCCAGCCTGCTATTGGTGGAGCTACCCAGCCTGCTATTGGTGGAGCTACCCAGCCTGCTTTTGGCGGAGCTACGCAGCCTGCTTTTGGAGCTACGCAGCCTGCTTTTGGTGGAGCTACGCAGCCTGCTTTTGGTGGAGCTACGCAGCCTGCTTTTGGCGGAGCTACGCAGCCTGCTTTTGGTGGAGCTATGCAGCCTGCTATTGGTGGAGCTACGCAGCCTGCTTTTGGTGGAGCTACGCAGCCTGCTTTTGGCGGAGCTACGCAGCCTGCTTTTGGTGGAGCTATGCAGCCTGCTTTTGGTGGAGCTATGCAGCCTGCTATTGGAGGAGCTATGCAGCCTCCTTTTGGAGGAGCTATGCAGCCTGCTATTGGAGGAGCTATGCAGCCTGCTCTTGGTGGAGCTACCCAGCCTGCTCTTGGTGGAGCTACCCAGCCTGCTCTTGGTGGAGCTACCCAGCCTGCTCTTGGTGGAGCTACCCAGCCTGCTCTTGGTGGAGCTACGCAGTCTGCTCTTGGTGGAGCTATGCAGTCTGCTCTAAGTGGAGCTTCCCAGCCTGCTATTGGTGGAGCTGGCCAGATTTTTCTTGGTGGATCTGCCTACTCTTCTCAAAATGCAAGTTTATCATTTGGAACTACAACGACACAGTCACAGCCATCTCTCACTGGAGGCTTCTCCTTCTCTGGCCAACCAGCGATGACCGCCTCCGCAACTGCAAACCCAGCGAGCACTGCACCCACCACTGCAAACCCAACAAGCACCGCCCCCACCACTCAAGCAGGCGTATCCTTCTTCTCGCCAGCATTTTCCATGGCGCCATCTGCCACATCAACTGCATCCACCGCAACCCTTGCTCCAGCGCAGGGACCTGCTGCCCAGCAGACTTCCACTTTATTTTCAAGACCACTTGAGACTGCATCAGGTAATCGCACGGTAATCTTGAGAAATGAAACAAAAAGGATTATTTTGGAGTTGGCGCTGTCTCCCTAAATGGTTCCAAGTTGTATTTAATAAATATACTGTAATAATAAATTTTTTGTCCAGTGCCCGCAAAAAACATCAATTAAACTAAAATCCTTTACCGAGTGGATTTAACTTCTGGCACAAAAGTCACCGTTTTTTTCATCAGTTACCCTATTAATGTGGATAGATTTATTTCCAACTTTTTATATCTTCTGCAGTACGGATTTTACGGACTTTAACGGATTACACATTACCTTTGTTTATTTAATAATCTGTTTTTTCACTACATTTTTTCACTACATTTTTTAATTTCTAATTTGGGTGATAATTTATGTGTATATGAATTGATTTTAGTTAACTTATTGGTTTCACGCACATTTATATATATATATAAAAAAAAATTTTCACATTTTTCACATCTTTACACATTTAAATTAATGAGCACATCCTCAGCACATGGTTCACAGCCAATAGACAATACTGTAAATTCTTACTAAGATTTTAGTTTATTTAATTGATGTTTTTTGCGGGCACTGGACAAAAAATTTATTATTACAGTATATTTATTAAATACAACTTGGAACAATTTAGGGAGACAGCGCCAACTCCAAAATAATCCTTTTTGTTTCAATACTCCTTACCTTGCTTCGCAGGGAAAGAATTGGAGGGCGGCAGTCCCAATATCAAGATTATTCTATCAGTATTATTATTTTTCGAGATCTGTTTAGGTGTACATCCTAGCGCAGGAACCCCCTTTCTAGTTATTTGAGTAAGTAACCCTATACGGGTTATAACCTCCTGCAGCCATGGATATCTTTGGATACATGAGCAATAGAAGCATCAATATTGATGATATTTTCAATCAAGAACAGGTTAATAAAAACCAAGACCTTATCAGCCTTTTTAAACACCTTAGACGGACAATGGAGAAACAAATTAGGCTATGGTGGGATATAACCACCCTAGAAATGTACGTCAGGGAAAGAATGACCCCAAGAAGATTAAGATGGGATTTAAACCCAAATGATGATGTTTGTGACACGGCATTGATGGAAGATTGGTATAACCTCTTTAATAAATGTGAGATGGAATTACTTACGAATATTATAAAAAGGAGACAATTTAAACTGAGGAAGATAGAATCACAAATAAATGAATTAAGAGGACTTATCATGCCTTTTGCTAACCATAAGGATTATAAAGAGAAGGAGAAGGAATTACAGGATATGATCACCAAATATGATGCTAACATACAGAAGAAAAAACAAAAGAAATACAAAAGGGATGTGCTAGACTATACTAATAAGAAAGTATACAAATGGCAAGCGGATTTAATTACAACTACAATGGAAGAAAGGTCTGATATATCCACTCTGGATGACTCCTTAGATGAAACAGAGGAAGGAAGATTTGAAGAAGTACCAAGGACACCCTATCAACGAGACCCACAAACACCTAAATCCAATTTAAGACGCCCCACCAGAGAGATACACCCACAAGAGTGGTATCAGGAGCATAGGGGAAATAGGAGAGAGGAACCTAGAACCCCAAGGTTTAATATTCCTACACATAACAGGTTCTCACCCCTGAGATATAGGGAACCCATGTACCCAAGGGAGTATGACAGAGACAGAAGACCCAGAGAGGAACATTACGGTAATTTTTTTCAAGGAAGAATGGGATGGAGACCACCGGGACATTGGAGGGGTTATGGTCCCCCACATACACACAACAGATGGCACAGGAATACCTGGAATCAAACATGGCAGAACAACACATACAGAGGGAGAGATGGATGGTACCAAGAAAGAGGAGGGCACAGACCCATTCAGGAACAGGGGAGATTCGCAAGGAGGAACAACCAACGAGAGGAGGAAGCACGAGAAAGAAGTATGGAAAGAAATTCAGGAAGAGAGGATCGCGAGGAGGCCGGAAGAAAAAGAAGAAGACAACACTAGGGGAAGGAATATTTAATTTAAGTAACGTCATTTTTAATGAGGAGGAGCTAAAGATCTTGGACCTAGGATTGAAATACGCCCCGGAGAGCAATATGAATGAGTTTGAAATATATATAGACCTGCAGAGGTTTATCCGAAAACTAAATTTAAAGAAACATTTTATGTTGAATAAAATACCAGAAAATCAGGAGAAGAGCATTTACCAACAAACCTCCTTAAGGAACAATTCCCTATTTAACCCTAAGATACCGGGTAGTGAATGCATAGGGGCATTTAAAAGAATGGTGGAAAAAGAATTTAGAACACTGGGAAAAGAGAAACCCAAGAGGGGTAACATATGGAACACAATTAAAAAACTCGGAGATAAAAAAGATGTGGTGATTAGACCCGCAGATAAAGGAGGGGGAATAGTAATAATAAATAAGCAAGACTATGAAGGAAATTGGAAATTTACTGAATGTGGAGGGGACATACAAGAAACTGAAGAAAAACCCAAAAAAAGAATTGGAAAAAAAGCTCAAGACATTTGTTAAAAAAGGAAAGATGTTGGGAATACTGAATAAAAAGGAGGCGAAATACCTCGTCCCAGAATCTACAAAAACCAGAGTAATTTATTACCTTCCTAAAATTCATAAGAATTCTACTACACCCCCAGGAAGACCTATAATTAGTGGGATCCAATCAATCTTTTCTAGACTGGGAGAATACCTAGATAAATACCTTAAACCCTTGGTAAAAGAAGGGCGATCGTACCTAAGGGATAGTACACAACTTATTTTAGAGTTGGAAGAATTGAGGGAAACAGACAAGTGCATCCTGGCTACCATAGATGTAAATTCCCTCTACACTAATATTGTGCAAAAAGATGGTCTGAGAGGAGTAAAAAAAGCTTTACATGATAGATCAAATCTAAAACAGGAACAAATAAACTACATACTGGAAGGACTACAACTGGCAATGAGTAACAACTATTTTTGGTACAACCGCGACTACTACATACAAGAAAAAGGAGTTGCAATGGGGGCTAGATATGCTCCGAGCATAGCTAATTTATTTATGGATATGTGGGAGGAAAGATACGTCTATAATGAAAGGAGACCTGAGTTGAAATTATACCGTAGGTACATTGATGATATCATTATTGTATGGGAAGGTGATGAAAAAACCTTGAAGCAATTTTTGGATAAAATGAATGACAATGTATACGGAATAAAGTTTACAGGGGAGATTAATATGGAAGAAATAAATTATCTGGATTTGTGTATTTTTAAAGTTGGAGACAAACTAGCTACGAAATCATTTTTTAAAACTACAGACCGGAATGGGTACATTCCTGTATCTAGCTGTCACCACCCGAGGTGGAAACAAAATATCCCGAAGGGACAGTTGTTGAGAATGAGAAGAAACTGCTATAAGGAAGAAGATTTTGAGATACAAGCAGAAATTTTAATTAACAGATTTGAACAGAAGGGATATCAGAGGAACGAATTAATTAAAACTAAGGAGGTTATTAAGAAAATACCTAGAAAAGAAATTTTACAGAAGAAAAAAATGAGAGACAAGAAGAGAGGAGAGGGGATTAATTTTATCACAGGATATAATAAACAATATAGACAAATCGAGAAAATTATTGTAAAATATTGGCCCATCTTAAAAATGGATAGAACCCTAGGGAGGGTTATTCCCAAGAAACCATCCTTCATATACAGAAGAGCCCGCAATCTTAGGGATTGCTTGGTGCATAACGTCATTAACCCCCCAGGGGGGGTACAATTACTATCCAACTTAAAGGGCTTTTATCGTTGCTCTAAATGTCTCCCTTGTAGAACTACGAAGAAACAACCCAGAAAAAAAGAAAGTTTTAGATCCAACACTAATAGCAAAGAATATAAAATCAGGGAACTTATTACATGTAATAGTACCCATGTAACGTACGTTTTGGAATGTCCCTGTCGCTTACAGTATGTAGGCAGGACAACGAGACCTCTAGACAAGCGAATTGCTGAACATGTAAGGAATATAAAGAAGGGATTCCCTAAGCATAACCTCTCCAGACATTTTGATGAGATGCATCAGAGGGATCCCAGTAAATTAGTTTTTTATGGGATTGACAGAATAAAAGACAATTGGAGAGGTAATAACAAGAAAATAGAGGTCTCAAGGAATGAGACACGATGGATCTATCTTTTAGATTGTCTTAAACCTAAAGGACTTAATGTGGATGTAGATTTAAATTGTTTTATTTCCAATTTTTAACAGCATAGATCTTGCCTATAACCCCTCTTTTTTACATCTTTTTTACATCTTCTTTCAACATGTTTTTATGCCCGACTGACCTGGATTTTAACACACAATTTTAAAACAAAAGTATCTACCAGCCTTCTCGTCCACATCCTTCTGTTTTCCATTTTTAAGCTTTTCTTCATCGTATACAGATCGTTCCTTACTTACAATATGAGATTGTTTATTCATAAATCCACCTCTTTCTAGTTTAATGAATTTATATAAAATATTTTTTAGATAGATGAAAATATATCTTTTAATATATGGACACAAACGAATATGAGAGCAACTTTATTATAAAACCAACTCCAACATATCTTATATATAATTTTATACATTTTTATACTTCTTGTAAAAACCTTCTCATCCACATCGCTGCATTTAAATTAATGTATTCAAAATATTGTATTGATTTGCACAAATTGCCAGTGTAATTTCCCGTGATACGAATATATGTAATGATCCTCTCGCATATAGAGCAAAGTAATCACTCTCGGTCAGAGTGATATATAAGAATGAAAAGATATCATCAGATATACCCGTTCATTACCCTTTAAGAGAATAATTACCCCACTTCTAGATGAAAATATTTGGGTGAAGCTTCTCAACCATTTTTTACCCCCTTTTTTACATTTTTTTCACCTTCTTTCAATATGACTTTATGCCCGACTAACCTGGATTTTAACACACAATTTTAACACAAAAGTATCTACTAGCCTTCTCCTCCACATCCCTCTCTTATACAGACTCTTGACTGGCAATGTAGAATATTCATCTCTTCATTGTTCAACGATTTATATAAAATATCTTCCAGATAGATAAAAATATACCTTTTCATATTTGGACACAAACTAATATAAAAGCATCTTTATTATAGAATTAATTTCAACATGTTTTATATATATTTTTATACATTTTTATATCTCTTATAAAAACCTTCTCATCCACATCGATGTATTTATAATATTTTATTTAAAATAATGGATTGATTTGCACAAACTGTCAGTGTAATTCCCCTTGATATGAATATATGTAATGATCCTTTCACGTATAGAGCAAAATAATCACACCATCGGATATACCCGTACATTATGCTTTAAGAGAATAACTACCCCCTTCTCATTCATCTTTACCTGTTATACAAAGTTTCTCATTCAACTTTACCTGTTTTATAAAGTTTCTCATTCATCTTTTACCTGGTATACCAAGTTTTTTATGAATTTTTATATAATTTCGTAAAGAAAAAACTTTTTAATATTTAATATTTTTATTTTTATTTTTAATGTTAATTGTACATCAAAAGGAAACCTATAAATCTAATACATTTACATATGTCCAATAGAATTCATGCTGTAATAATTATATATATAATACTATTTTAAAAAAATGAAAAAAAGTATCAACCTTCTCGTCCACATCATGCCGTTTTACAAGGATTAGAAAGGTAGAAAGATTATTATTGTAATGCATGTTTGAGCAGGAATATACTACAAGATGTTGAGAGGAAGGTGTATTTCCTCTACCTGGAATCCGTATAGATATATATAACGAAATCCTTTCCGCCCCTGAAATTAGTATATTTTTTTCCCTTTTTTCTGATTGGTTTTGGTTCTCTCCCGCCCTCTCTGGGTTGTTATATAAATGAGTGAAGGTTTATGCATGGCTACAGCCTCAGATGACGTCAGGTGTAACGAAACGCATAAGGCGTGGCCAGCGGACGTGATACTATCATTCATTCATTGAGCTAACCAAGCAGGTGGAACATAGTAAGGGATCACAGGAAGGAGAGTTACACCTTCTTCAAGCAGGTAGATCCTGCAACCCTTGGCTATCTGCTCATTACTCTTGAAGCTGTTTTTAAAAGTTGTCATTCAAATAAACACTTTGGATTGAAAATATTACACTATTGGAGGACCTCCATTCTTTGTTTTTTTCCCCCCCGGATTGGAACCGATAACGATCGGGATGGCGTCCTAGTGGATCTCGGAGGAGGATAGACGGCCGAGAGTAGGCGACGAGGAGACACAGGGAATCGAGCATACGGACTCCACTTTCCACATGCGGGTTACCCCTGGAGGGTGAAGTTATCGTTGTAGGTTCCCCATTTACCATATGCGGGATACCCCTGTAGGGGTAAGGAGTCTTCGGTAAGTGCGGGCACAAGAGGGGAGCACAAGTCACCTTTACCGAGTGGATTTAACTTCTGGCACAGAAGTCACCGTTTTTTTCATCAGTTACCCTATTAATGTGGATAGATTTATTTCCAACTTTTTATATCTTCTGCAGTACGGATTTTACGAACTTTAACGGATTACACATTACCTTTGTTTATTTAATAATCTGTTTTTTCACTACATTTTTTCACTACATTTTTTAATTTCTAATTTGGGTGATAATTTATGTGTATATGAATTGATTTTAGTTAACTTATTGGTTTCACGCACATTTATATATTTATTAAATACAACTTGGAACCATTTAGGGAGACAGCGCCAACTCCAAAATAATCCTTTTTGTTTCAATACTCCTTACCTTGCTTCGCAGGGAAAGAATTGGAGGGCGGCAGTCCCAATATCAAGATTATTCTATCAGTATTATTATTTTTCGAGATCTGTTTAGGTGTACATCCTAGCGCAGGAACCCCCTTTCTAGTTATTTGACCCAGTATCCAGATGTCTTCCTGTGGCTACTGATCCCAGCACCACCTCTTCAGGCACTGCCAGCCCACCTGGCTGCAGCTGCCCCTTTCACTTGCCCTCCTGGCTACACTTCCCACAGTCACCTCAGACTGTACACTCACCAGCCAGCAGGCTGTCTTGCTCCCTGGAAGTCTCCCAGATGTGCTCTCTGGATCCTGCTGTGTGTCATGAAGAGGGTCCCTTCCGCACCTGAGCTCCGAGACCCAAGGTCATCCCCCCCAGACTAAGGGGCTACCCTCAAGGGTCTCCCACAGACTCCTAGCATTCCATCTCCAAACTTCCACACAAACACCACTGCCCCTGCTGGCATGACCCAGAGTACTTATGAGGTGGCCTGCCCACTGCCAACTCATCTGTTGGAGATTGGTCCGGGTCTTCATGAATACTCCAAGTAACTCCTCCTCACCTCCACTCCCATTCTTCTAGAATCCTTTCCAAGTTTCTAGGGGTAGGGGGAGGTATCGGAGATACTGTTTGTGAGTCATACCAACCTCCCTGAGTCACTCACCCTGACCCAGATAAAACACAGGCTTGGCTGCCAGCCAAGCCAAATAATTTTCCTACTCTACAAAAACCTATGCATAACCTAGCACTCTACTCTAGAGGGTGCTACAAGTAAATACTGGGACTTCCTCCTACTATCACATAGATACATCTAAGGTTAGTGAAAACCCAAACTGCTCTACTGGTCTGTAATACCCAGGTGTTGTGAGCAGAGCTAGCCTACTTAACCTACTGCCTAATTGATACTTAGACAAACAGAATGCTTTTCCATTCCCTCTTGATGCTTTTTTGGCAAGACACGAAGAGGACATTCACTGGATAGCCCCAAACTGAGGCATATGAGAGAGCTCAAGACACCACATGTCATCATGAGCAGGTAATGACAGGTTTGCTTTAAGGGGGGCTTTTTTCCTTAGAACAAACCCTTTTCCTATCTTTGTGTCATTGGTATTAAGGGAAAAAGTGTGATTGGGAGTTCCACTGACAGTGCAAAAGGGAGAATTAAAATTGAGCATATAATGTACAGCACAGCATACAAATGAGGCTGTGTGGAATAGAAGTATACACCATCCTATAAAAATAGAGCAATAAGAAAAATAATATGAACAGCACCACCTTCAGAATGGGGGGATGTGGAATGGTAAATGTTTGGCGCAGTGTACAGAATGGGATTATGTGAAATATAAATTGTACAGTACAGCATTCAGAAAAGGTTAGCATGAAACATAAAATGTACAGCACAGTGCATACAAAGAGGCAGTGTGGAATAACATTTGCAACACAGTGTATAGAATGGATCAACATCAGATACAAAATGTACAGCACGGAGTAGAGAATTTGGTAGTTTGAAAGAGGGAGTGTATAACATGGTGTACAGAGTAAGGTGATGCAGAAAAAGGATTGTACAGCACAGTGTACAAAGCATGGCAAATGAAATGAGCCAGCATGGCATGGTATATGAAATAAGGCATTGTGGAATAGAGAATGTGCAGCATGGCATGCAGAAAGAGACATTGCGGAATATGGAATGTGTAGCATGGCATACAGAATGAGGCATTGCAGAATGGGGAATGTAAAGCATGACACTTGAAATTGGGGGTTTTGGAACAGTAAATGTATAGCACAGTGAGATAGAGTGCAGTGTACTGTAAGGTACAGCATATTAAAGTGGTTCTAAAGGCTGACAGTTTTTTTATATTAATGCATCCTCCTCTTTAAAGGGTTTGTAACCCTACATTTTGATTTTCTGCTAGCCCCCCCCTATTTTTACCTTTTATCCTGCACGGTATAATTGTTTGTTAAAGAGGAAGTAAACCCAGATTGGATTTACTTCCTCAATATAACCCTGTAAAGTAGAAACATAATGGTCTAGAATGCATCGCATAGTAGCCCATTATGTGCCACTTACCTGGAAACGAAGCCTGCGACGTCCAGTGATGTCCCAGCTCCAGGCTGCGTCCATCTTCTGCCCCTCTTCCTTCCGGGGCCGTGACTCCGGCTCTGTGACTGGCTGGAGTCACGTGACGTCACTTCCGCGCATGCGCGCGGGAGCCGCCAGTCACGGCACAGTGTCAGTGGAGAAACGGCACGGAGACCATTTCTTCACTGCGCATGTGCTGACACGACGTCGGTACATGCAAAACACTGCATATCTCCTGAACCGTGCAGGTTTGGAAGATATGCAGGGCACCTACAGGTAAGCCTTATTCTAGGCTTACCTGTAGGTTAAAGTGGTTGTCACAGGTTGACAACCACTTTAAAATCAAATCCTCTAAATACCTTTTTGTGAAGTATCTTCAGGACGGTCATGTGACTGCCATCTGCTCTAATACTCCGATCCAGGGCTACAGCAGGAGGAGCCAAGCTCTCCCTCTGACATCAGCCAGGAGTCACGGGCCACCAAGCTGGCTGCTCGATCGGAGCTTCAGATCGGCCAGGAGTCGCATAACCAGCCTGAAGATACATCAGAAAAAGGTAATTAGAGGCTTTGTTTCTAATGTACACTTATACAGTGCCGACTGCCTGCCGCAGCGTGATGCGACAAAGTGGCTCGTTATTGCAAACCGCCATCACCTGATGGCGGCCATGATAACTGGTATTGTGAGCACGTACTGCCGGAGGCGCGCTCGCTGTGTTCCGGGGGGCCAGGGAGCGGGTAAGGCAGACTCGATCTCCACCAGCTACCTGCGATGCCCCCCCCGCAATGAGAGAATGGAGGTCCGCGTATGTAAAAACGGATCTCCGTTCTGACAGAGGGGGAAGGGCTGTGATCATAGGCTTCCTGTATATGGAAGCCACGATCCCTCCCCTCCCACTGCCAGCCCCCATACAGTTAGAACACACTGAAGGAACACAGTTAACCCTTAGAGCGCCCCCTCCAGGTTAACCCCTTCACTGCCAATGGCATTTACACAGTAATCAGTGCATTTTCATAGCACTGATCGCTATATAAATGCCAATGGTCACAAAAAAGTGTCAAAATGGTCCAACATGTCCACCGCAATATCGCAGTACCGCTAAAAATCGCAGATCGCCGCCATTACTAGTAAAAAATAAAACGAAATAAATAAAAACCCCAGAAATGAATTCTCATCATTCGTAAACGCGGCAACTTTTCCGCAAACCAATCAATAAACGCCAATTGCAATTTTTTTTTTTTTTTACCAAAAATATGAGGAAGGATATAATTTGGCCAAAACTGATGAAAAAAATGTTTTTTATATTCTTTTTTTGATTTGTCGCTCTTTTTTTGTATATAGTGGTGATCAGAAATGATGTAGAAGTGATCAAATACCACCAAAAGAAATCTCTATTTGTGGGGAAAAAAGGATGCAAATTTTGTTTTGAGTACAACGTCACACGACCGCGCAATTGTCATTTAAAGCGACGCAGTGCCGAATCGCAAAAAGTGCTCTGGTCCTAAAGGGTGAAACCCTTCTGGGGCTGAAGTGGTTAAAAGAGAAGGGCTACAGTGAAATTTTAGTATGTTACTAACAGAAGCGGGAGGGGGGTCAGAAACAGAAAAACAGACTCCCGAGCTGACAGGCAGGGAGGGAAGGGGGGAGACTACAGAGGAGGCACAGAGAATGACAGGGGCATGTAAACTGACCATGGTCTCAGCAGCCATGATAAACTGTGGTCAGTTTACAGGAGAGAGGGAAGAAACTGGCAGGATCAGCCAGGTTTTTTACAGCTTCCAGAGGGGCAGGTTAGACAGCACAAGCACTGTGCTGTATAACACGCTATAAGGAAACAGGATCTCTCTTTTTTTTTTTTAGGTAACAACCACTTTAATGTAAAAATCCTTCTCAGTGCAGCCAGCCCTTATACTTACCTGAACCCATTCTTGATCCAGCATTGTGCATGAATCCAAAGCTCTCTCCATTCTCATAGGCTCAATGACGACAGCAGGAGCCATTGGCTCCCACTGCTGTCAATAACAGCCAGTAAGGGGGGGGGGGTAGCAGGGCCGAGACACACTTTGTGCTGGACACATAGAGCCAGCTCAGGAGCAAGCCAACAAAAACGCCCTCATAGCAAGTGGTTTGGTGGGCACTTATGGGGGAGGAGCCAGGCACAGTGTGGGGACCCGAGAAGAGAAAAAACATACAGAGCAAAAAAGTGTTGCTCGTTTGTTATTAAAAATAAATAAATAAAGGTTTGCAATTAACCACTTGGCACCCTTTAAGGAGTTTCAGGTGCCAGGAGGTCAGACGGGGTCTATGATCATGTGACCACCGTGATTGACTGTCAACTTGGGTGCAAGCTTCTTTGATAGGCATACCAACCTGAGGTTTGCTGTAAATAGCCATACTCGATCACCCAACTGGAGGCCAAGTTCTCCTTTTGTCGCATGTTCTTTTGTTATCAGCCTGTGCATTAGTCACTGCTTCTTGTAATACCTTACTATTGTGGTTAAGGAAATCCACCGTGCTTTGAACCGCTGGAACTGTAGATTCTGGAATAAAGTCAAGCAGAAATGACAGGTGAAAACTGTAATTGGCAAAGAAAGGGGACTGTCCTGTGGCTGAATGACTGGCATTATTGTAGGTAAATGGTAACGTGAAACCCAGTCATCCTGGACGAAGGATGTAAAACATTGAACGTATTGGTCGAGTATTTGGTTTGTTCTTTCTGTTTGTCCCATGGTTTGTGGATGATAAGCGGAGGACAAGGATAATTCAATCTTCAAGACTTCGCATAAGGCCCCCCAGAAGCGTGAAGTGAATTGTACCCCTCAATCACATACTATATTTGCAGGAAATCCATGCAGCATAATAATTTCCTTGATGAAAACTTGAGCAGTTTCCATGGCCTAGGGCGTGTTCCTTAGTGTAAAAAATGGGACATTTTGGATAATCGGTCCATGGCCACAAAAATGGCCCTCCACCCTTCAGATGAGGGAAATTCCACTATGAAGTCCATAGATATCATCTTCCACGGTCTATCCAGTATTGGCAATCGTTTGAGTAGATCCCAGGCTCTGCTTCTAGCATTAGCCTATGCCCAGCAAGATGGGCACCTGCAGGAGATTAACTGCACATGGCTATCCACCTCTGCCTAGGAGCTTCAGCTGTGCTATGGCCAAGAGGTTAATGTACTAGCAGATTTGTTTTATTATCTCACTGGAAATGGCTTGCTGCTGCCGCTCAGTACCCTTATAATATTGTAGATCAAACCCAAATGGCCAGCATATGCCAATGGCAATTAACAATATATAACAAATAATAAAAACTCTCTTCATCCATGGTGAAGCAGCAGACTGAAGTGACAACAGGAAATTTGACAAATATAAACATATTGTAAGGTCTTACAACAGAATGCCTGTGCTCCTTTTCCCTCTTTTACCTCTATACTGTACCACCAACACATTCTGCAGCTTCCCCAATGCATGGAGACAAATCAGTCTGCAGACAGGTCAGTGTATAAGGTCTGTCTCAGTGATAACAGCATGTTTTTCATTGTCTGCTCTGAGAGAGGCTGGTCTGATGCAGGAAATGTTTCCAGCATGGATGAGTGCTGAGGAGGGGGAGGGAGAACAGAAGCTCTTGTGTGTCTTCAGGCTCTGTTGTTCTGAGCCTGGATTTGGCAGGGCTCCCTGTAGGAGGGGAATCTGGAGGAGAGGACTCATCCTAGTTGCCAGTGGAGGTGGATGGGCCGTTTCTCTGCCCAGGAGGTGGGTGTATGTTCCCACAGGAGCCGCCATCGCTATTTTGGATTTCTGTGAGGCCGTTCACAGAGAAGAATGCTGTGAGCTTTTTGGGAGATTTAAACTCCTTCCTTCGTTTTGACATTGCTGTCGATCGGTGTAGGGATGCTGAGGAGTTGTGTAAAGGGGTTTGGAGCCCAAAAATCGTAGCTTTCTAGCCATTTTAGTCAATTGTCCTGGAGAGCTGCAGGATCAGGCAGCCATTCACCAGCCCCGTCAAGCCACGCCCCCAACTTTTCCAAAGATTAAGGTCTGCAACCATCTTTACTAAGTTGGACTTGCAAGGGGCCTATAATTTGGTCTGTATCCACAAAGGGGATGAGTGGACAACAGCTTTTCGTACCAGATTCAACCACTTTGAATATCTGGTCATGCCCTCCAGCCTCTGTAATGCTCCTGCCACCTTCTAGCATTTCATTAATGATGTATTCAGGGACTTTCTCGACATTTTCATAATTGTATATTTGGATGACATCCTGATTTTTTCTGTATAACTTGATCTGCACTGAGGACATGTAAAAAGTGTTCTGTGCCGGCTCTGCCAACACAGATTATAAGCGAAACCTGAGAAGAATTTGAGAGCAGAGCATCACATTCTTGGGCTTTGTGATTTCATTAGCCGGAATTAAGATGGACTCTTAAAAAGTGTCTGCAATATTAAACTGGCCCACACCCACAGAAGGGGGTGCAATGCTTTGTGGTATTTGCAAACTGCTATCGGAGATTTATTAAAGGATTCTATATCATCATCACTCCCATCACACAACTAACTAAACAGAACCTGCGGTTTTGCTGGAATCCTGAAGCATTTGAGACACTAAAGAGACTTTTCACTTCAGCCCCTATCCTCCATCATCCTGACCCATCTTTTTTTTTTTTAAATCAAGAAAAGTTTTATTAAATAAATAATTATTAAATAACAAGATCATCCAGTACATCTCATATACAAAAAATGACAGTTCTCAGGAGAACATATAGTACATTATAGTGCCATTACTGCTCATCATCAATGTAAATAAGAATGAAAAGAGTCTATACATGAATTACACCTGAATCCCGCTCTTCTCAGTATACCAATTTATGCTGCAATTAGTCCAACAACCCCTACTCTCCACAGCTCACCAGTGTCAAGCTTTTCTTTTCGATGGGACTATCCTCCCTGTGCTCATCTATTGCCAGGGCATTGCAATAACCTCCTTGCTACTAGTTCCTTAGGCGAAAGACCTGGCACATCCAACCATGGGGACCAGAGTTTTTCACCCTCTATGTTGATAAATATACTTTTCTAAGAGAAGCATGTTTCCCATATGAGTCAACCACATTTTGAGGGGGGGGGGGGTGGAGGGTGGATTTCCATTTTAATAGAATTATTTTCCTAGCTTGAAATAAAGCCCTCAAAAAGGCTATCCTTGTCATCTCCTCAGGAATCACTTCCTCCAGGATACTCAATATGCACCCCACCAGACCCAGAGGCACATTAGTTTGAAACACAGTATTAAAGGTAGATAACACCTGTGTCCAGTAATGGTACAACTTAGGGCGATGCCAGAGGAGATGAATCAGGTCCCCAGAGCCCTGGCTACATCTGTCACCCCGGGGGTTGGGGTGGTGCCCCATTTTGTGAAGTTTCATATGTCTGTAGTGGACCCTGAGAATAATATAGATCTGTGAAGCCTTCTTGAAAACATTCAAAGAACATTGGTTGACCATCTGGAGGGCTTCCTCTCACTGATAATCCATTAGGATACCCACGTCTTCCTCCCATTGTGCTCTGGCATTAGAGGGATGTTTCCTAAGAAATTCAGACAACAGCATTCCGTTGTAAAGGGAAATAAAGCCGTTTGTCCTGGTAGTGGTCTGAAGTAGGTGGAAAATTGGAGTAGGGGACAATGTCCACTCTGTGCTCTCCCCCTGTGCCTTCACTGCATGGGATAGTTGAAGGTAATAATATTGCATATGTTCAGGCAGGTGAAATAAACGTTGTATATCTTGGAAAGACCGCAAACGCCCATCATGTAAAATTTGGGAAAGGAGCTTGATCCCTTTTGCCCGCCATCTGGGCCCCTGTTGACTCTTAGCCAGTTCAGGATAGGAGTGGTTCCCCCCATATGGGGCTGTACCTCATATAGCCGGACACCTGTTGGAGCTGCCTGGCCTTATTCCAGTAATAGCCGAAAAGATCTGAATACCCAAGTATCTGAAAGTAGACACAACAGGAATAGAGCCGGGGATGGAGTCAGCCTAACCAGAGTCATTATCCAGTAACATTAGTGCAGACTTGGTCCAGTTAATAGTAAGACCGGAGAAACGCCCGAATTTCAAGATTATATCCAATGCACCTGATAGGGAAGCAGATGTATCTTCCAAAAATAGCAACATATCATCTGCGTAGAGCATAATCTTCTCATGCAGATTCCCATATCTAAAACCTGTGACTTTTGAGCTTTCACGGATGAGAACAGCCAAGGGCTCTACCGGAATCGCGAAGAGCAGGGGAGACAGGGGACACCCCTGCCTGGTTCCCCTGCCCAGCACGAAGGATGGTGACTGCCGATCCACCACCCTGATCGCCGCTCGGGGGAGCTGTAGAGAAGACGGACCCAGGCTATAAATCGCTTGCCGAAGCCAATTTAGATAACACTGTCCATAGGTAGGACCAGCTGATACTATTGAACGCCTTATTGGTGTCTAATGAGAGAAGCGCTCTCTGACCTTTGTTATCCACAAGCATCTGCATGTTCAGAAATAATCTCCTAAGGTTAGTGGCTGTAGATTTTTGTGGCATAAAGGCAGCCTGATCTGGGTGGATAATGGACAAAATTATTTTGTTGACTCTAACTGCCAGGACTTTGGCCAATATCTTTACATCACACTGTAGAAGAGAAATTGGTCTATAGGAGCTAGGGTCTAACAGGTCCTTCCCTGGTTTGAGCAAGAAGACAACGTATGCCCTGGACATAGAGGGTGGCAAGGAGCCAGCCTTGACTGATTCATTAAACACTTTGAGTAGCCTGGGCAGGATCGCCTCCCCATAAGTAGAATATACCTCCATGGGGATACCATCATTCCCAGGTGCTTTACAGGTGGGGAAAGAGCAGGTCGCAATTTGTAACTCTTCAATAGTGAGGGGGGCGTTTAGTTCCCATGGTGCTGCCGGGGGCAGAGCAGGCAGGGGGATCTCCGCAAGGTAGTCGGCCAACGACTCCAGAGAGTAGTCCTCATTAGATCTGTAGAGATTTTCATAAAAATTAGAGAGCTCTGTGGCAATTTGGTCAGGGTCCTTAATTATCTTACCAGTTGGAGAACGTATGGCTCCAATAACTGGAGATGCCTGTTGCGATCGAGCTATCTTGGCTAATAAGTGACCTGTTTTCTCCCCTCTTCATAAAATGCCATTTTTGTAAAAAAAAACAGGATTCTAGCTGTCGCACCTGGCCCTCCACCTGGACAAGAAGGGCGGAAGAGTTACGCCTGACCGCTTCAATCTCCACAATGAATGTACCCCTGAGGGATGCTTTAAAGGTTTCCCATCACAGAGATAGGTCCTCCATCTCTGCATGCATACTTAAAAATTGTGTGATTTGTCTGGAAATATTATCTGTAGAGGAAAACAATTTGAGCCAATAAGCGTTTAGCCTCCAAGGGGATCTAAGCATTGTAGAAGGTGGCCAAGAGGTGACCCATATAGTTAAGGGAGAGTGGTCTGAGATCCCCAGGGGAAATATTCAATGTTAGTAGTGATAGGAGGTATGTGGTGTATTCCCAGGCACAAATCTATACGGGACAGAGAGCCGTGTGTTTTAGAGAAGCAGGAGTACTGTTTGCCAAGCAGGTTTCTGACGCGCCAGGTGTCCTGCCAGTCCACCTCAACCATGAACTGGCTAAGGACAGTATCCCTTCCAGGAGTAGGGGAGGGTAGGGGTGGATGTCTATCTAGGTCGGGGTTCAGGCAACAATTAAAGTCCCCCATGAGGAGGATTGGCAGGTCAGGTTTGTTGGCCAGGTACGACAGCAATAGCAGTAATATCTCTTTAGAGAATGGAGGAGGAATGTACACAAAAGCCAACATCAATGTCACCGTAAACAATTTACAATGTAGAAATATAAAGCAACCAAGCAGGTCGACCAGAGAATCCAGTACCTGAAATGCCAAAGCCTTGTGTATCAGGACACTCATTCCATGGGAGAAAGCAGAGTATGTAGCGTGGTATGCGGCACCCACCCAGGAGTATTTCAGACAGGAAACTGTATCCTGTGTCAGATGGGTCTCTTGGAGGCCGGGTGATATTTCCGAAGGCATGTAGAGACCATGTAGAGTGCATTTCAAAGGATCACTGAGACCTCTAACATTCCATAAGACCAGGGGGGTAGAAGTCACATCCGCCATGGCAAAAGACTATGGATATGGGTGTCACCAAAGTCCACGGTGACTGATAAAGACCGGGGAAGGAGAGGCAATGAAAAAGGGTCCCGATGATGGGTCATAGGAGGCAATGCAGGGGAGTCAGCCTTGGTATCCGGGGTAGGTGTTGAGATTCTATAAAAGACGGCTGAGCAGAATGACCAGCAAGGGTCACGGTGTACTGGAAAATGCATAAGTTCAACAAAGAAATAAACAGGCTACAGGGCCTAACAAACAAGGGCCTATAAGCCTCTTGGTGCAGAACTCTCTTGATGCCAACAGGGCATGGGCACAATGATCATTTCAACTACGGTCTAGGAACTTGGAGATCCATCTGACTCTGACCCCGAAGGGTCATGGTCTGAACTGGGGGAGACAGCTTGTAGTAAATTTGCATAGTGGTTTCCGTCGCATTGGAAAGGTAAAAAGAGTAAAGTCCCTCAATACAAAAGTTAACATGCTGAGATTGTGAGAACTGCTGCTACATACCGGTTCAGAATTGAATGGTCAGTTCTGTAAATCCTGTCCACCACGAGGTGTCTTTGCCAGAGTTCCAGTTCGAGTCTATCCAGCCAGGTCACTGCATCCAGTGCTGATTCAAAGAAAGGAGCCTGGCCGCCCTCCATGACTCTAAGCCTGGCAGGATAAAGCATAGCATATTTTAGTTGCAGGGTTTGCAGCCTCTTCTTGACATCAGCATATTTGGCCTGTTTGCGCTGAACAGGAGAGGATGGGAGAGGCAAGGTGTCGTTCAAGGCCTCAGGGCTACCCGGATCATCAGGGCCTGACACGTGGAGGAGGGCTGGGATGTCTGTGAACTGAGAGCAGCCAGGACTGGGCTGCCTCTGGGTGTAGGAAGGGATAGTCCCAGGCTGTTCCTTCCCCTGCTGCTTGTGAGCCTTGTGTGACTTACCCCCTGTCTCTTCCGGCTTGTCGGCAGATCGCGGGGCACTCTGTGGCTGTTGCGTGTCGGCACTATTTTGGTCCATCCTGGCCGCTGAGTGCGCGGCCTCCTTTTCTCCCTTGCGGGTCATCCCGTGATCTGAATGCCGGTACCGGATGGTAGCTGGGGTTCACAGCTGAAAACGTGGGTCGTGTGCTGCAGTTCTAGGAGTGAGGGAAGGATCATTGCAGGATAGTGTGCAGGAGCTCTGTGATGAACGTCTTCCTCACATGCTGTTGCTGCCCACGCCCCATCCTGACCCATTTTTACCATATATCCTGGAAGTTGGTGCATCAGAAATTGCAGTAGGGGCAGTGGTCTCACAATGCCAGGGTCTTAAGAATTTCTTTCAAATTATTTTTATTGAAGATATTTTATAGTAACAGTAAAAAAAAAAAAAAATTGCGGTAAGCGGATACAGTCGTACAATAGAATAGGCATGAATCAATTTGTAGATAAGAGTGCATGACCATATAATATCTTAACATAAAAAAAAATCTTGTAGGTATAACATCATAACAAACGTAAGTTGTGGTATGTCACTCAATTTCTCCAGACACCCCATTTGGGAGCAATCTGTGTCAAAGGAGAGGGGAGACAGCACACACCTTTTTAGATTCTCCCTTATATTGTGTTTTAGAACTTGTATATAATGTGTAGCATAATAAATGTAACAGAGAAATAAGATGCAAGGAGAGGAGGCGGGAGTCTAAGGGGGAGGGATAGGGAAGAAAGGTAAGAGAAAATAATGAAAGAAGTGACAGGAAAGGAACAGTACATAGGTGAGATCTGGTTACAAAGTGAATAGATGAGAGTTATACCAATGAATCAAATGTTGCCCATGTGTTATTAAACTTCATGTGTGGTCTATTTCCATGAGCTATTATGGATTCATAGGAGTGGTGAGATTGAACTAAGGCTATGATCTCAGATATTGAGGGGATATTGGTGGATTTCCAATTTTTGTCGATAAGCAATTTAGTGGCCAGGAGAATGTGAGTAGTTACTGTTTTATATTGTGGTGGAAAATGTTCAGGGCATACGTTTAAGATAGCTTGGGTAGGGGTTAGTGGTGTTTCTAATTGCGTTATATTTTCTAGGATTCTAGAGATATTCTGCCAGAGGGTCTTTAATAATGGGCATTTCCAGAATATATTGTTTAGGGTGCCAAGTCGTTTGGGGGTTAAATACCACTTTAGGGTTAACTTTTGCGTTAGCTCCCACAATGTGGAGCACCGGGTGGCTTTGTAAGCGGAGCGTAGGGCTGATTGCCATTGTATTTCAGACAGAGAAACCTGAAGCTCATCTTCTCAGTCTTTGAGATTTTTGGTTATGATAAAGATGGATTTTTTTTTGTAAAGTGGATTATATTAGTGAAATCCCTTTATGTTTGGGATCTTGTGAATACACAAACTGCCAGATGTTAGCAGGAATGTTTAATTCCAGGTGTGGAAGTGAAGCTACACAATGCTTGATTCTGTGGTAGGTAAGATAATCAGATCTGGGTATCTTTAGTTGAACTTGAGCTTGTTCAAACGTCTTTTGATGGGTGATGTTGTGTAATTATTTTAGGTTTTGCCCCTGTGATGTTAACCATTATGTCTGGCGTTAAGAAATGGAGGGTTTGTATTGGTAGGGAAATTGGTTTGGTAGGGTTTCGTGTCCATTTGAGCAGAGAGAATGTTTCCCAAGCTTTGACTGTAGCTTGTATAGTTGGTGAGTAGTGATCAATATGATGAGTGTTTTCTAGTGTATTAAAAAGCCATAGATAAAGGTTGCCATTCAGAACCATGCCGGCCTCAATAGTGCCCCATGAAGTAGACAGGTTTGGTTTTAGCCATTCTTTTAGTTGTGTGAATATCGTAGCCCAGTAGTAGTCATAAATGTCTATGTAACCCATACCTCCAGCACTTCTATTTTTTATAAGTTTAGAATGTGAGCTTCTAGCTCTTTTGCCTTGCCATACATATTTGTGTAGGATAGATTGGAGTGATATAATGTATTTACATGTTAACGGAATGGGAATGGTTCGGAATAAATATAGGAGCTTAGGTAAGACCATCATCTTGAAGGCAGCTGAACGCCCAGACCATGTAACTTCAAATTTAGACAAGTTGTTGGTTTCTTGTATGAGCATGTGTTTTGTTTCTACGTAGTTGTGCTTGAATAATGTTTCCGAAGAGTTAGTGAGGGTGATACCAAGATATGTGATATTGTTTTCTGCCCATGAAAATGGGCATTTGTGTCCTATAAGATTGCTAGTTGTGCCGTCTATGCCTATGTTCAACATTGAGGACTTAGTTGCTTTGACCTTATAGTATGAGACAGATTGTACCTAAGCCAGGGAAATGATAGGGTTGGTGATGATCAAAATCACATCATCTGCAGATAAATTAATTTTATGTTCTGTTTTACCAATTTTTATGCCAGAAATGTTGTTATTGGATCTGATATGTTCTGCTAGGGGTTATATCATTAAATTGAATATGAGGGGGGAGAGTGGGCATCCCTGCCTGGTGCCATTGCTAATATTGAAGGGTTTGGATAACATTTTGGATATGTACATTTGAGCAGATGGTGTGGAGTATAAAGATAGGATTACTGTTAATATATGTCCTTGGAAACCAAACTTCTCTAGGGTTCTCTGAAGGTAATCCCAGTGTACTCTGTGAAACGCCTTCCCTGCATCCAAAGAAAGGAGCAGAGAAGGCGTCCGAGTGGAGTTGGCATTGTGGATAAGATTTATGAGTCTGTGGGTTGCGTCGTGTGGTTGTCGGCCTTTAGTGAATCCTGATTGGTTTATGTTTATTAGTAATGGCATAATGTCCACTAATCTGTTTGCTATCACCTTTGCAAACATTTTAACCTCTTCCTTACTGGGCACTTAAACCCCCCTCCTGCCCGAACCAATTTTCAGTTTTCAGCGCTGTCGCTCTTTGAATGACAATTGCGCGGTCCTGCGACGTTGTACCCAAACAAAATTTGCGTCCTTTTTTTCCCACAAATAGAGCTTTCTTTTGGTGGTATTTGATCCCCTCTGCGTCATTTCTGATCCCTGCTATAAACAAAAAAAAAGCAACAATTTTGAAAAAAAAAAACAATATTTTTTACTTTTTGCTATAATAAATATCCAAAAATAAAAAATAAAAAAACTATTTTATTCATCAGTTTTGACCGATTTATATTCTTCTACATATTTTTGGTGAAAAAAAATCGCAATCGGCGTTTATTGATTGTGTTGCGCAAAAGTTATAGCGCCTACAAACTATGGACATTGATTTATGGCGTTTTTATTTATTTTTTTTTTACTAGTAATGGCGGCGATCTGCGATTTTTATCGGGACTGCGATATCGGGGCGGACATGTCGGACGTTTTTGACACATTTTTGGGACCAATGACATTTATACAGTGATCAGAAATTTAAATGTCCACTGATTACTGTATAAATGTCATTGGCAGTGAAGGGGTTAACCAGCAGGGGGCAGTGAAGGGGTTAACAATGTTCCCTGGGTGTGTTCTAACTGTGGGGGGGCGGGGCTGGTTGGGACATAACAGATCTAACTGATCCCAGTGACAGGGATCAGTAGATCGGTCATGTCCCATTCACAGAACGGGGAACCGCCGTGTTTACTTCGGCGGTTCCCCGTTCCTCCTCTCTGAAAGGAGATTGCGGGTCTCCGGCGGACATCGGGTCCGCCCGACCCGCGGGCACGCTCCCGCGGGCGCGAGCGGCGCGTGCACGTGCCGCTCGCGCCCGCGGGAGCGCGCCCAGCACAAGCCAAATGGGAGGACGTCTATTGACGGCATTTTAGAGCCACGCTGTAGCCGTCATTCGGCTATGGCGCGGGTGGGAAGGGGTTAATATCAATGTTTAGGAGCCGAGGTATCGGTCTAAAATTTTGTGGAGTGGTGGGGTCTTTCCCTGGCTTCGGTAGTGTAATAATAAGAGTATTTAACATTTCAGGTGGGAGAGAGGAGGATGAGGCAGCATTGTTACACACATCAGTTAAAAAGGGTGCTAACATACTTTTGAATTGTTTGTAATAGTCACCTGTAAGGCCGTCTGGGCCAGGGGATTTATTTGCCAGTAAGGAGGCTATGACATCAATGATCTCTTGATGTGTAAATGGGGAATTGAGGCTGGTTAGTTGTTCAGGTGTAAGTTTAGGTAGATTAATTTCTTGGAGACATGATTCAATCTCCTTTGGTGAGGGTTGTATAGTTATGACTAAAGGCATTTGTTATGCCTTGTGGGTCCATTCATTTTTCTTCAGATGTTTGGTGGAATATATGTGATATTTTGGTTTTATTGTGATGCCCTTTAATTTTTAGGGCCATAAGTTTACCTGCCTTATTACCGGTAGCATAATATTTAGCTCTAAGTTTTTCTGTTTTCTTTCAAAGGTTTCAAGCAGGAGATCCCTTAATTCCCGTCTAAGATCAACAAGTTTGTCTTTTAGGGCTGAAGTAGGTGTAGTTTGGTTTTGGGTTTCTATCTCATTAATATTTTTAGTAAGTGTGTTGAGCTTCTGTGATCTCCTCCTCCTATCTCTAGCATTCAATTGAATAAGGATTCCCCTAATATACGCCTTGTGGCCGTTCCTGAGGCAAGTATTATCAGAAGATGTTCCTTTGCTCAGGTTGAAAAATTCTTCTAGTTTCTCTCTTATAGTGGATGCATAGAGATGGGAATGTAGTTTTGTAGATTTAACCCTCCAAATCTTCTTTGGGGTGCAGTGTGATGAAAGGTCTGTGGAAATAGAGACTGGAGCATGGTCTGACCATGTAATTGTAGATATGCTGGATTCAGATACGATGGGTAGGGTCCATTTGTCAAGTAAGAAAAGTCTATCCGAGTATAAGTGTTATGAGGGTGGGAAAAGAAGGAGTAATCTCGTTCGGTAGTGTGATGGCACCTCCACACATCATATAGATCATTATCTTTCAGAAAGGTTCCCATTGGGGACCGAAATCTTGTCTAGGACGAAGAGTCTATTGAAATTTCTGGGACTATACTGTAATCCCCGCACATTATTAAGCGGCCTTGATGTATTTTGTTAACTTTTTCATTAATTTTCTTTGAAAACTCAGTTGCTTTGTGTTTGGTGCATATACATTTACTAGAGTGCATCTAGAATTCTCTAGGGTGCAGTCAATAATCAGATATCTGCCCTCTGGGTTTGCTAACGAGTTGTGGTGGGTAAAAGAGATGGTGTTTTTGAAGGCTATCAGGACGGCATTTTTTTGGAAGGGCCAGATGCTATAAAAACGTGCGGGAAATCTTTGTTACTGAATTTGGGTTCTTCATTTGGTTTAAAGTCCGCCTGGAAAAAAAAATAAATAAAAGCCAGCAGCTACACATACAGTAGCTGCTGACTTTTAATAATAGGATGCTTACTTGTCCTGGAGTCCAGCGATGTCGGCACCAGGGGTCGGGTGCAGCCGCATCCATTGTGGGTAAGGGAACCCCGGACATGTAGCATTACAGCTTCACACCGGGCACCTTACTGCGCATGTGCGAGGCTCCGCTGCGCTCTGCTATTGGACAGGCGGCCAGTAGC
The DNA here is from genome assembly GCA_018402905.1 of Glandirana rugosa. Lineage (NCBI taxonomy): Eukaryota > Metazoa > Chordata > Amphibia > Anura > Ranidae > Glandirana > Glandirana rugosa. The sequence continues at coordinate 47,845 of BLSH010439894.1, forward strand.
AGAGCAAGCAGGGAGGAGGGAGCCGGGCTGCTGACGTCAGTGGCCGCGGCTGCCGCCCGAGCTCCCGGATGTGTGGAAAAGGACACCTGTCTAAAGACAGGTGTCCTTCTTCCCCCTCCCCCCTGAAAGGTGCCAAATTTGTCACCTGAGGGGGGAGGAATCCAACCAGCGGAAGTTCCACTTTTGGGTGGAACTCTGCTTTAAAGTGTGTTTCCTGTACACAAATGATTTCTGCATGTGCGTCTTTGGCAGTGCGCCAGAGGGAGGATCTTTTTGGTGCATGGATTAAACCCCTGGTGTTGAGTGATAAAAATGTTGGCATCTTTGTGAATGGGAGTGGGAGTTAATATATATATGTATATACAGTGTATATATGTTATATGTACTCACAGTTGGAAGTTGAACTCGTCTACTATGGTCAAGTCATTTGTAATGAGAAGGGATGGTTATGGGTATCGGTGGTATCTGAGCGATCCTCGATATACTGTTCCTATGTGCGCTAGGTAGAGAAAAGAAAGGGAGGCAGCTGGGGGTAAGAGGAAAAGCTTTAGTAGTTGTTAAATATCGTTGTTCATTTTCTTGAAGTTTCTTTGAATTGGTTATGGTAATCAGTTGGTGAACAGATTTTTAGTTGAAAGGGAGAAAAATTAAAGTTAAAAACAAACAGCAGCTATTATTTCTGAGCTGCTGTGCAAGTTAGGGTAAGAGTTTGTGGAATGAAAAAACTGCAACGAGCAGTGCAACGATCCGGAAACAACTTGGTTCTTGGTTAATCACAAAAACGCCTGAACTTATTTGTGGTTAAAGAACATTAGTAATTCCCCTTTGGTGGTTGTTTGTTCTCTTTCAGGAAAGTTTGTGGTGGATCTGAGACATCGTGGATAATTCCCCATTTCTGGAGAAGACGGAGGCCTTCTTCTATGGTGGATACTTTATGTTTTATCCCATTCCCGGTGATCATTAACTTGGTGGAATATCCCCACTGGTATGGGATTTTATGGTTGTTAAAGGGTTTGGTTATGTGTTGGGCTGTTTTCTCGACGTTGAATAGCTGAAAATTGGTATACGGTGCTGGGAGTTTTCCCATTTTTCTTGCGTTTACCAATAATTGCTCTTTTGTTTGAAAGAAATGTAAACTGGGAATTTCTGCTGGAAGATGAGGTGTTTTGTGGAGGCGATGTCAATGGTTGTTTCTAATTAGGTAGTTTCAGGAAGGACTGTTTCAATCGGTTTTTTGGCATATATATTTAGGTCCGGGGGAGTATGCTTTCAGGAATGCCTCTTATTTTCACATTCTGACAAGGAGATCTGTTTTCTAGGTCTGCCATTTTGGCCCTCATCCATTGTTGTTCATCTCTTGAACTATCATGTGCATCGATAAAATCTTTTACAGTTTCAGTCAATTGGTTTATCTGTGATTCAATACGGTGTACCTTTTTCCCCATTGAGTGTAGCTCTATTGAAAATTGCTGCACAAGGATGATATATCGTTATGGATCGAGGAGTGTAATGACATGAGCATCTCTTTTAGGGTGGTATCTATCACCGGCTGGTCTTTTGTGGGGAATGCAGCTATTGGGGAAGTGTGAGCCATGGGCATAGGGGTGGGCTCATTGTTAGACCTCACCTCTGTGGCATGATGGCCGGAATCCAATCTCATCCTCGATTTGGCAGGCCTGTTACTAGCCGAAGAAGTTGTAGATGATGGAGATGGGTTTAAGTTTTCATTTGATTCTGTATATTCTGCTTCTTCAGCATCAGGGATATCAGTATATGCTCCGTTGTTTTTTTAACTGGGTCTCGGTCTCCTTCTAGGAAATCGTCTCTCAGTGACTGAGAGAAAATGCCTGTCAGTTTCTTTCCTCTTTCTGTTCATGACTGGGCACGGTCAACTGTAATGTGAGTGCTACTGTTTTAAAGAGTTATTCTTCCTGTGGCGTTATTGCTATAATCTCCGGTTGGAGTGGTTGCTGGTGTTTTAGGTTGTCATATTGTTCTGTGGATGGCCACGCCCGTCAGTCAGCCATTTTTTGTATAGGGTCAATTAGTATATTTGTATGGATTTTGTGTTTCAATTTTTTTAGAGGTCTTTCCTGTGTGGTATCTTTGTCCCAGAAGCGCTCCAAATGGGGATATATATATATATATATATGAGGGTTCGTCAGGCCTGTGGCTGGAAGTAATAATATGGTGAGTGTACCAAGATGGCTGCCGCTCTAGGCCTCAGTGCACCTTTGCTGAGTTTACACTTGGATAAAGTTCTTTTCCTATCTAGAAGTTTTGTAGAGGTTACGGAACTAATGTGCATCATACTGCCAAAGTCCTAGGAGGGTTTGCTTGGTGTGTGTGTGGAAATTGAGGCCGCTGATTTGAGGTCTGTACCAGGCCTCAGAGCACTTTTGCTGGGTCCGCACTTGGATGTAGAGCTTACTCACTCCAAAAACTATGAGGGGATTTCAGGACCTGTGTACTTTACTCTCCTATGGTCCCTGGAGGTTGCGATGGGTGCAGTCTTGAAATCGAGACCGCTGCTTGGAGCCTGTCACTAGGTCTCAATATGTTGCCGACTATCTGGCGGCTTAGGGTTACTGGATGTTCCTGTATTAATGCCGGGCTGTTGGGGTAAAATGGGAAATAATATCTGAGGCTGACTGAGGCTTGGAGGAGAGGATGGTGGGCTTAAGTGGACTTAAAAACGGCCCAAGGTCCGAGGCCTCAAAGATGGAGGTGGCTGTCTGAAGGTTTGCACAGTGACAGTGTCTGGTATTCCGTGATTGTTCGACCCCACTATGCAATTTCGGTCAGGAGTGGTGCTGGGGTTCCAGGGGGGCATCCTGGTGTAGCTTATAACTCTCACTGTTACACATTGATCACGGATTCCTCTGGATTGTAGCTAGGATTCCAAGAGCTCTGAGGAAAGCTGTCCACTGCCTATCGCATCAGGCCATGCCCCCGGGTCTTAAGAATTAAATGCATCCCATGGTCTTCTTCTCACGCAAACTTTCTCAGGCAGAGAAAAATTACAATGTGGGGGATTGAGAGCTACTTGCCATCAAAGCAGCCCTAGAGGAATGAAGGTACCTGTTGGACGGAGGCGCACATCTCATATTAATATATACTGATCATAAAAATCTTGAATACTTGAGGTCTGCCCAGCAGCTAAAGTCATGTCAAGCTCAAAGGGCACTATTCTTCTCAAGATTCGTATTCCACATAACTAGGGTTGAGAGAACTTCTAGAAGTCCGGGTTCTGCTGGTTCGGCCGAACTTTGGGACAAAATCCGGGTTCGGGTCCGGACAGAACCAGAACTTTGTCCCGGACCCCGAACCCCATTGAAATCAATGGGGACCCGAACTTTTAGGCACAAAAATGGCTGTAAAATAGTCCTGG
>BLSH010439913.1:0-16049 GCA_018402905.1 Glandirana rugosa
GACATTAGAGTGTAAGCTCCTCTGGTACAGAGACTGATGTGACTGTGGGGGGAGGGGGACATTAGAGTGTAAGCTCCTCTGGTACAGAGACTGATGTGACTGTGGGGAAGGGGACATTAGAGTGTAAGCTCCTCTGGTGCACAGAAGAGGATCGGCGTTGCTGGCGTCACGCGGGATCGGATGTTTTCTCTGGCGGTCGGCCCGCTGGTCGCTGGCGGTTCTCCTTGTCATATGAGAGACATTCCAGCTCCGCTCGGCACTTCCTGGGAACGGGAAGTCTGGGGTACACAATGTGTCACCTCCTCCTAGAAGGGATCTTCTGTTTATAGCGGAGGCTTAGCACACACAGGCAGACGTCTCCGCAGACACGAGAAACGGCTTCTGGGAATTCCAAAGCAAAAAATAAAATGAATTTCTGTGAAACGCATGAAAGGAAACATTGCTGCAGCGGATTGAAGACTCAGGGGGTTGTGTGCAAGGTGTCCTGTATAATAATTGTACAGAGATTGTACAATCAGATTGCAACACATGCGACCAGTTTAGGAGTATTATACGACCGCATAGTAATGGAACAAATGGATGCCTATGGTGTACGACCATCAACGACCACACAATAATTCAGCGGGGGAGGAGCGCAGATTGCCACTGCTATCTGTGTGTATCAAACACCATAGGGATCCATTGGTCCCATCAGTGAGCACCTGAGATGCATCACCCACCCCCGGGTGTAACATGACACTGCCAGAGCTACCTGCAGACACAGGTGCCAGTCACATGGCTTCCGTAGGTGAGCCAGCTGATTGGCTGTCTCCGGCTTCACAAATTTCAGGGATCTGGAAGAAGTGTGACGTCACTCGGGTTCCGGGTCGGTGGTTGTAAAATGGACTGAAAGCAGAGACAGCCAGGCAGCTGGCATTTTCAGATGGAAACCAATCCACGGATTTCCTCTACAAACATTCTTATAGACGCTTCTGTAGATTTTATAAAAACGCGGTGAGGGACAAATAATGGAAACCACATTGAAAAAACAAAACGTAATTATACAGAACTATACAGAACCATTCTTAACCATAGGGAACTATACAGCACTATAGGGAATTATTCTTAACTTTAGGGAACTATACAGCACTATATGTAACCATTCCTTTAGGGAACTATACAGAACTATTCTTAGCTAAATGGAATTATACAGCACTATATGAAACTATTCTTAGCTAAATTAAACTATAAAGAACTATATGGAACTATTCCTAACTATAAGGAACTATACAGAACTATATGGAACCATTCCTTTAGGGAACTATACAGAACTATTCTTAGCTAAATGGAATTATACAGCACTATATGAAACTATTCTTAGCTAAATTAAACTATAAAGAACTATATGGAACTATTCCTAACTATAGGGAACTATACAGAACTATTTGGAACCATTCCTAACTATAGGGAACTATACAGAACTATATGGAACCATTCCTAACTATAGGGAACTATACAGAACTATATGGAACCATTCCTAACTATAGGGAACTATACAGAACTATATGGAACCGTTCTTAGCTATAGGGAACTATACAGAACTATATGGAACCATTCCTAACTATAGGGAACTATACAGAACTATATGGAACCATTCCTAACTATAGGGAACTATACAGAACTATATGGAACCGTTCTTAGCTATACAAAACTATATGGAACTATTCTTAACCATAGGGAACTATACAGCACTATATGAAACTATTCCTAACTATAGGGAACTATACAGAACTATATGGAACCATTCCTAACTATAGGGAACTATACAGAACTATATGGAACCATTCCTAACTATAGGGAACTATACAGAACTATATGGAACCGTTCTTAGCTATACAAAACTATATGGAACTATTCTTAACCATAGGGAACTATACAGCACTATATGAAACTATTCCTAACTATAGGGAACTATACAGAACTATATGGAACCATTCCTAACTATAGGGAACTATACAGAACTATATGGAACCATTCCTAACTATAGGGAACTATACAGAACTATATGGAACCGTTCTTAGCTATAGGGAACTATACAGAACTATATGGAACCATTCCTAACTATAGGGAACTATACAGAACTATATGGAACCATTCCTAACTATAGGGAACTATACAGAACTATATGGAACCATTCTTAGCTATACAGAACTATATGGAACCATTCTTAGCTATACAGAACTATATGGAACTATTCCTAACTTTAGGGAACTATACAGAACTATTCTTAGCTAAATGGCACTATACAAAACTATAGGGAACTATTCCTAACTATAGGGAACTATACAGAACTATATGGAACCGTTTCTAACTATAGGGAACTATACAGAACTATTTGGAACCGTTCCTAACTATAGGGAACTATACAAAACGAAATGGACCTATTTGTAACTATACAGAACTATTTGAAAGTATTTTTAGCTATTCGTAACTATACAGAACTATATGGAACTATACTTAAACCATTTGTAACCCCAACACTTCGTTAGTCCTGATGTGTGGCTGCTGTACTCTGTACTTGTATGAGAAAGTCTCCTGTTCTCTTTGTATTGCTCCCTTTATGTGAAATCCCTGGTGTTCCTGCCAGTCCCTCGGCTTTCCTATTACAGACTGACCACACTAAGCAGGAGGGCACACCATGGTAAGTTCTCTAGCTATGCTGGAAACTCAGCCTGCTCTCCTCCAATGATCAGACTTATCCTGACACGCCTCCCCTGCACAGCCATTTACTGGGAAGCTCAGTGTGCCGCTGTTTCTCTTCCCCCCAGCTCTTATGCAGCAGAGAACAGAGGGAATGTGATCACAAAAAAGTTATTTATAATTTTGTTTATATCTATACACAAATGTTTTGCTTTTCATTTCTATTTTAAACTGAAAGGGTTGTTTTACAAGGTGATCGTTTCCAATCACTTTAACTATAGGGAACTATGCAGAACTATATGGAATAATATGTGCAAAGGGAGGCGGAGCCTCAGGATCGAAAAAAAAAAAGACACAGACAAGTCAACAGTATCAACAATTTATTGCAATAAAAACAGCAGTAGAATATGATTTGATATTTATTTTCAAGTGCCTCTTACCCCTCCCCCCCTCCCCTCATTCCCTCCCCCTCCCCCATACAGTTACATATTTTAACCCCTTAGACGGCACAGGTCGCGCCGCAAACACGTTTCAAGAGGTACAGAAAAAAAAAAAGCGTTAAATATAAACGGCTGAGCTCAGTTCTTGCCACTATCAGCCCTGCAATACCTCTCTGCTTCCTCATGGCGCTACAAGATGGCGGAAGAAGCGAACGCCACGGCCGCCACCTCTGACGTAAGCTCAGGCTGAAATAAATCTAAAATTCGAGACCCTCGCTCGACCTAGCGGCAGCTTTGTCAGAGGAAAGGCCAGAGGGGTCCTTTTTTTTTTTTTTTCGGTCAGTGATCCTTTCTATCGTAAAATGCGTTTATAAGACGCAGTCAAGAAATGCGCAGTTAATGGATGCGGTAATGGAAGACGGAGGATGGGGGGACGCACAGGAAAAAAAAAAAAGCAGCTGATCTGTAAGAAGAGACTCTTAAGTGCAACAACCCCGGCCCCCCCTCCCCCCTTGGGGCGATCCAGAGACTTATAGACGGATATCGTTTTACCGAAAGGGCTTTTCCGAACGGGATTCCTGCGGCTTAAAGGGAAACTACAGATGAACTCGATCTGCCCCTTAAAATAAACCACCCGTCCTCCACTAAGGAACGAAGACATCCGATATTGCCTTCGCCGAACGCTGGGGTCCATTTACAGTCCGCCGAGTCTTAGCTTACATCTCTCTCTTTGTGCGTAAGACGCGGCAACAGAATTACGGCATGTGGCTCAGCTAATGCAACAGTTTACTGCCCAATGGAAAAACAAGATGGCGGAAATTGCTGTAAAGAAAACTTCGGGAGGAATCAGAGAGGAGCGTGCAATCTGATCCTGGGAGTTGTTAGTGGTGCACAGACCAAAGATTAAAAAAAAAAACGATGGTCCCCTCACCAAGAGAGCTTCCAAAATGGTGGAAGATGCTCCAACGTGACCCTTTTCCATATGGCGCCAAACATTCCTTGTAGACCAAGTAACAGACCATGAAACAGATGGCTGCTCCAGGTGAATATGATAATCCCCCAGAAAGGAAGGGCTGGGTGCTAGCTCCGGCCTGCAACCGTGAACATGTAGACCAAGGTTTCTCAACCAGGGTTCCATGGAACCCAAGGGTTCCTCCAGGGATGGCTAGGGGTTCCTCGATCAATGGTCAATTTCTACCTCTCGGATAAATTCCCAATGAGATCATTGATCTTTTTAGCTATCTGTAAGGGGGTAATTCTTCACAATGACAAGTATAAGGAGCATTCTTCCCATTGACCATCACACCAATGTATCATGAGTTGTAGATTTTTCATTTTAAGCAGGGGTTCCCCGAGACCGGAGAATTATTTCAAGGGTTCCTCAGCGTTGAAAAGGTTGAGAAAGGCTGATGTAGACCAAGTAGAAGGAATTAGCTGCACACCAACATCCGTCCAACGGGTTTATTGAAAGACTGCCACGAGGACTATGACAATGGAGCAAAGGGTAACGACGTTTCACACATACATTGTGCTTCTTCAAACCCAAAGGAAGAAACGTCGTCACCCCTTGGTCCATTGTCATAGTCCTGGTGGCAGTCTTTCAATAAACCTATTGGACGGACGTTGGTGTGCAGCTAATTTCTTCTACTTGGTCTACATGTTCACGGTTGTGGGCCGGAGCTAGCACCCAGCCCTTCCTTTCTGGGGGATTATCATATTCACCTGGAGCAGCGATCTGTTTCATTGTTCCTGCCAAACATTCCTTTCCTGGTCTTCTATCGTTGAACTCCTAAGCTGGGCAGTCATGATACAAATTGGTCTCTATACAATCCCTTCGAAGGTGCACATGGCAACCATTGGATTTACCAAAACTATGTCAAGGCCTGCTTAAACAATCAATTGAATTTATATCCAATCAGGTTGCCCCCCCCCAGTATTTGTAGATCGATAAGGGATTGTACAACCAGATTGTAAGGCATGTGGCCAGCTTCCGTCTATCACAAGAGAAGCCCAGGGTTGGAGTCATATGTATATAATAGATCGGATTGTGTCAGAGGGTCCACCAACTGGAAGCTCTTGTTGCCACACCACAAACTCTACCTGAAAGGGGCACATTGGATGGCACCCCACATGCTAGAAATCGAGGTTGTAAAAAAAAAACGTGTAGGCCAGTGTGATTTTCCCTAATGATATCAAAGAGAAGGACCCCTTTGGCAGGTACAGCCAGGCCTTTAATTGTATCGTTCTGCTAGAACGATGAAGTGGCCTTCACACAAAGCTGATCGTTGTCTTGACAACTTGGTCATCTTATCCATTTCATGGTATCCATTTTGAGTTACTGAGGCTCCTACTGCTTTCCCTCACAGCACACATTTCTATTTTTCTTGGCCGTCTCTTATATCCCCTGTTATATGGCAGCCATTTTGATTTCCTACCCCTTTACATGTCACACAACAGAAATCCATATTGACTTATTGGTGGAGGGCTTTTTGGGGTCACATAACAAGATTCCAAAATGTCTTCTTGGTGGAGGGTTTATTGGAGGTCACATGACAGGATTCATCATGTGACCTCCAATAAGCCCTCCACCAAGAAGACATTTTGGAATCTTGTTATGTGACCCCAAAAAGCCCTCCACCAATAAGTCAATATGGATTTCTGTTGTGTGATCTCACTGAGTCCATCGTCTAGCAACCATCATGGATTAATGTCAGGCGCCTCAAGTAAGCCCTCCACCAAGAACCAAATTTGGATGCCAGTGTCATGTGACCTTGTCGAGCCCACCATCTAGAAACCATCTTGAAATCCTTTTATGTGACTCCACCAAGCCTATTTTGGATTCCTGTCATGGAACTTACCCAGCCCACCATCTAGAAACCATCTTGGAATTTTGTCAGATGACTCCACTGAACCCTCCCCTAAGAAGCCATTTTGAAATCCCATTGGGTGGCCTCTCTTTTTCCACCATCTAGAAACTATCTTGGAATCCTTTTCAGGTAACTCCACTAAGCCCTCCGCCAAGAAGCCATTTTGGAATCCTGTTGGGTGACCTCACAGTGTCCACCAACTAGTAACCATCTTGAAATCCTGTCAGGTCACTCAACTAAGCTAAGCCCTCCACCAAGAAGCCAATTTGGATTCCTGTCAGATGACCTCACTCCTTCCACCACTCTAGAAGCCGTTCTGCAGTCCTGTGACCTCATTAAGACATCTATGGAGAAGCCATTTTGGATTCCTATCTTGTGAATCCCACTAGGCTCCTCCCAGTTTACCTCATGGAGTCCAACACCTAGTAGCCATTTTGAGGCCTGCCAGTCTCCTGAACAATCTAGCAGCCATTTTAAAACCTTGACAATCTACCTTACCACACAGCAGCCATTGTGAAGCCCTGCCAGTCTACCTCAAGGAACCGACCAACCAGGTTCCATTTTGCCACAGAAGCCATTTTGGAATCCCACCAATCTCTCCTCAGCAATTCCTGTCAGGCTGCCTCATGGAAACCAACGTACGACAGACATTCTGGTATCCTACCATTCATCTCGGACTCTACCACAGGATGACCTGTCTACGGCACGCAGCTCACTGTACGGAAGCCATTTTGAATCCTATATGTATAGGACACACGCCATCACCATTCCCATATGTATAACTCCCAGCAGACTTGCTGGGGGTTGTAGGCTGACATCATGGCCGCCTTGCCTTGACATAATAAGCTGATCACTCTTGCCTTAAAGCTATGGTAAGAAAGCGCCACTCAGCGACGTATGGAAATATTGCAGTGGACTCCAAATTTCCAACCCCCCCCCACCCGATAATGTAAATTACATCCCAGCCTACGTGGACTTATGCCTTTTCCCCCGATCAGCCGGAACAAAATCCTTACCCGCAAAACAGTAGCAAAAACCTGAGCCATGCAAAAAATAAAGACGTATTCAGCGCTATTTAAAGTGTACCGGTCACCCCATGAAGGCCATTTTGCTCGCCATGAGAAAGCAGCTTATTCCTTTGCTAGGAACCAGTCAGACCCGCGGAGGGCACAAGACGCTCGGTGCCTCGGCGATCGTGCCGACTTCCAGCAAAGGAATCAGCTCAGTTTCACAAAATGGTCGTCGCCATGGCAACTGGTACAGGAGATTCCTTCCAGAACCGGCATCGTCGTGAACGCGGTATTACCGTCGTGTTAGCTTCGTGTTTACTTTTTTTTTTCTCTTTCCAAAAAAAAAGTTAAATATGACATCGAGACCATCAAGGAAGAACGTAAAGGGCACGGAGCGAATACCGCATTCCCCGTCACCCGCCGCCCAGATAATACACAGACATGCGTCAAGGAGACCGCCAATGAGCGCGACAAAGGAGGCTTAAGAAGAATCAGACGGAAGCTGACACAGAGCAAAGGAAAATAATAGAGGGACTGGTATACCCTGCCACCTGGACACAAGAGTTGGCATCTTCAGTCCACCCAATGGCAAGATCAAGCCTTTAAAGGCTTTGAATCAGGTTTGATACTGCAACCTGGGCAGCATTTTAAACGGCATCAACTTTGTTCCTTTTCGGGGCCCGTACGGGCTCTTGAAGCCTTGCACCTAAAAGGTGACATTCTGAGCTCCTCCCTGCTGCCATGTCTGATGAATGTTGACCTTAAAGGTGGCATATCAGATTCCTAACATGGCCCCGGGAGGAGAACTTTCACCTCGTGCCCACTTGCACTTCTAGAGCCTGCACAGGCCTAAGGGAACCCAAAAAAATGATGATTTTCACCGCCGGTCGTGCCGTGCCAAGCTGACCAGGAAAAGAGCCGAGTTCAAGTCTTTAAAGCCAGGCAGGGCCGTCTTTAATATTGATTGGACCCTGGGCAAACATAATCTTGAGTCCATTTATCAACTATTAGGATGGCAGTGCAGGGCTCAAGAGGCAGCTCTTTTGGGCCCCCACAAGAATGACTGGGTGCCCCATTTTGCCCTGTGTTAAAGACGGCCCCGAAGCCAGGGTGCTATGTGACAGAAGAGCCCTTCATGGAGACCGGCTGAAATTGAGGAGTTTGCACCATCGATCCAGATTCCTCCATTCAATCCTCTAATCCACCCACCAACGGGTGATCTCAGATCAGGGCTCAGAATGCACGAAGCCCCCCCTATAAGTTAATGAGCTGAGGGCTGTAAGTTAACGAATGGCCTTCCTAAGAACGCTCCCCTGAAGGACACCTTTGATAAGGCAAAGGGCGCAATAATCTACAACGGTTGAGATTCACCCCCTAGGACAGTGGTTCTCAACTCCGGTCCTTGGGACCCACTAACAGGCCAGGTTTGCAGGATAACTGAAATACATCACAGGTGATATCATTTGCTGCTCAGTGATTGCAGTATTCTAGTCTGCATCTCCCCAAGGTAATATCTAAAATCTGGCCCGTTGGTGCGTCCTGAGGACCGGAGTTGAGAACCACTGCCCTAGGAGATCTAAAAGGTGGCATTCCGACTGGCCTCCTGGGATCTGTAGTGCTGCTGGGGGGGTTATTTTGGAAACACTGTAGGAAAAAAAAAAGTACACTTCCCAGAATGCAAAGGGAAGCGTGACACACAAATATATTCCACAACAACTGAACCGTCCCAGATCCGGGTGACTTGCTGTGCAAGCGGCCACAAAGACGAGTTCCTATAGAAGTTTGGCACTCGTGGAAGAACCTCGTTCACCTCCTAGGCCGCCATGTTTTTTTGTAACCCCTTCAATACCAAAGCATTACCCCCCCTCCCCCCAGTGCCGAACGCGGCTGGCAAACCCAACAACCGCCAAGCGAAACTCAACATCCATCAACGTCTGCTAACAAACAGGGGAGGCCCCACCGGTCTGATCGTTCGGCCCAAGCTGGTGACGGGTCATCCCACCACCTCCGTATTAAGGAAGCTAACAGTTACACACACAAAAGGATAATAAAGTAAAAAAAAAAAAAAAAAGTAGATAAAAATATTCATAACAAAAACACAAATTCTCTGCCACAGGAAACCGAAAAAAAAAAAAAAGCAGAAATACAACAAATTCTTCTTTTAAAAAAATACAAATCGTAATTCTTTCTCCTTTTTTAAGTACCTTAAATTTTCATATATATATTTTCTTTTTAAATAACAAAAACAAATAAGAGGAACACGCGATATTGCACGGCTAAAAATTGTTTTGTTTTTTTTTTTTTGTTTTTTTTTTTGTTTTTTTTTTCCCATTCGTCAAAAGAATGTTACATTTCAAAACAGCTCTTGCATGCAAAGGTGCACAGTATTCCACATATATATCTATATATATGTATATTTTTTTTTTGCAAGGTTAAATCATGTAAACAGTATATGAAGCAGAGCGAGCGGAAGCAGACGCTCTGTCAGGAATTCAGATATATGTTCAACAAAAAAAAAAAAAAATTTTTTATATATATTTTTTTTTTTTACTTTCCCAAAGTATACTTGTTACCGTATTCAAGGCTCTTTAAACGGATCACCGGAAACGTGTTGGCATCAAAAGTTACAATAAACAGATCCACCGTCCGGCGAAAAAAGAGTCGGTGACGAGTATACTTTTACCCAGAGGTGAGTGAACGGAACCGCGCCGGCCCGAAAATCGCCATAGTTGCAAAAAATAAAAAAAAAATAGCATCACCTTATCTAACTAGATTCACAGTATTTTTTGGCGCCCACGTAACGCATATGTGTGTCTGCGAAACGGGTGCGCTTCAACGCCAACACTCCGCTCATATGCACCTATGGGCGGCAGAGGCTTCTGTGCTGAGAGCGCGCTCACTGTGCACTTCCAGACCAGACACCGAGCTGTCAAAGACAGCACCTCGTGCCCAAGGGGCCAGCTCCCAGTCACGTGGCCAAGGTGACAGCCAATCAAAATAGTCACATGACTAGTCAGACCATCCCACCCCCCTGGGTGTAATAGCCCAGATAACAGGACGCCGGGTTAGGTGGTAGGAAAATGCACTTCCTGACCGTTTCTGGCCTCCCGCGCGCACTAATGACGCCGATAGCGGCCATTTAAGTCCGTTCTACAGCGTTCCTGCACCTGTGACCCCCAGTATCTGTTCTGAGTGACTTCCTGTTCCTGTGACCCCGGCTACCCTTTGGACTTTGTTGCTATCTGCCTGCCCCAACCTCAGATTGTTTACGACCACTCTTCTGCCTACCCCTCTTGTACCTCAGCCGCCAGCCCATTACCGACCCAGCCTGCACCCAACTACCCGTCTGCCTGAAGCCTCTGTACTTCGCTGCCAACCAGTTGCCGACCCAGACCGCACCACTGCTCTTCAGCCCGCACGAGCATCTGTGGACCTGTACCAGCCATCAGAGACTTGTCCAGCCCTCGTGCCCCCCCTGTGCCCCTGAGCTCCCTGTACCTCAGCCGCCAGCCCATTACCGACCCAGCCTGCTCCCAACTACCCGTCTGCCTGAAGCCTCTGTACTTCACTGCCAACCAGTTGCCGACCCAGACCGCACCACTGCTCTTCAGCCCGCACGAGCATCTGTGGACCTGTAACAGCCATCAGAGACTTGTCCAGCCCTCGTGCCCCCCCCCCACCCGTGCGCCTGAGCTCACTGTCTGCACTACCAGGGGTTCTGGAACCAGGGCCGCAAGAGAGGTTGCCCCCGCATAAGCTAGACTCCACCATCAGGTACGTGACAGGTGGGAAGGTGTTAACCTAACTAGACCAATCTTGTCCCCTACGCGTTGCGGCCTTGCTCACGTTCGCTCACCTCTGGCTTTAAGCAGCAGTCAAGATTTTTCACTCTTTAAATAATTGTCGTGCTGTATAGTACAGTGATAAGGAGAAGCCCCAAAAGTTTGATCTATAGGCGAAAGACATGCTGATCCAATAATCAAAATGACTTTCCTTTACTCTGCCAGGAAACGCCCAATGGCACTTCCAGAGCCTGCACAGGCCTTAGGGAACATAACGTAAGCTGATTGTTTTCACTGGCCAGCCAGGCCATATCAAGCTGACCAGAGAGGTGCAAAAAGGCTGAGGTCTGCCTTTTTTTTCAGAAGGTCAGAGGCTGTGTGACAGCTCAGCCCTCCTCTGAGATCTTCGGAAACAATTAAGAGTATTGAAAGGTTTGCGCAATTGATTTAGATTCCTGTGAGCATCTTCAGAAGAATCTCCCCTGAGACCCCCAACCATCTCAGCACAGGTGGTCTCAGATCAGGGCTCAGCCCGCACACAGCCCCCCTATAAGTTAAACAGCCTCTCTATGTAATCGGGAAGAGCGCGCCCCTTAAAGGTCACCTTAGATAAGGCAAAGAGCTCAATCATCCGTAATGACTTCTTCCTTCAAGAACTCTTCCAGGAAACCTTTTTTTAATGGTTTTTGAGATCTAGCCTGCTCTTTACTGATGCGGCTAACAAGCTGTGGAACCATTTTAGACTTACGAAAGGCTCTGGTCTTTAGACATTTTGAACAAGCTTAAAACTAGATGCACATCGCAAAATGAACGGCCTATGGCTTAAGTCAAACAGGCCCGAGACTTGGCAATCACAGGCTACCATCTGATTAATCATACCAATCTATTCCATGCAAGCAGTCCAGGACAAGATGTGGCCAAAGTGTTGACTACCAAACCAAAAAGTTGCAATCACGGCAATGAGAGCCAATTTCAGTCTGACCTTCTTGAGATCTGGCTTGCCCTTTACTAAGGTGACAACCAAGCTGTGGAACCATTTTAGGCTAACAAAGGGCTCTGCCTTTAGATTTTTGGACAAGATTAAAATGAGATACACAGCGCAAAAGGAACGGCCTATGGCTTAGTCAAACAGGCCTGAGACCTGGATCATGTCCTACAAATCATTGTTGGCCATAATGGCTACCATAGCAAAAAGCGGCAATCATAGCAACGAGAGCAATTTCAATCTGACCTTCTTGACTTGACCAGAGCTGGACATTAACTGGTATTATTTAAAATAAAAACGTTACACATAGATTTGTAAGCTATTTGTCCTTCGACTGGTTCAAAAGCTTTCCAACCAAAACCCTGACACGCTCAATCTCAACTTGCCATGGCAGATGGCAACCACAGGCCATGTACCAAACTATTCCATGCAAGCAGCCCAGGACAAGATCTGGTCAAAGTGTTGGCTACCATACCAAAAAGTTGCAATCATAGTAATGAGAGCCAATTTCAATCTGACCTTCTTGAGATGTAGCCTGCTCTTTACTAAGGTGACAACCAAGCTGTGGAACCATTTTAGGCTCAAAAAAGGCTCTAGCCTTTAGATTTTTGGACAAGATTAAAATTAAATACATAGCGCAAAAGGAAAGGTCCGTGGCTTAGTCAAACTGGCCCAAGATTTGGAACATGTCCTACAAACCATTGTTGGCCATGACAGCTACCATATCAAGACGTTACAATCATAGCAATGAGAGCAATTTTAATGTGGCCTTCTTGACATCTAGCCTGCTCTTTACTTAGTGGACAAGCAAGCTGTGGAACCATTTAAGGTCCACAAAGGGTTTTGGCCTTTAGATTTTTGGACACGCTTAAAACTAGATGCACAGCGCAAAAAACAGAAGGCTTAGTCAAAGCGTCCCGAGATTTGGAACATGTCCTACAAACCATCGTTGGCCATGACAGCTACCATATCAAAAAGTTCCAATCGTAGCAATGAGAGCAAATTTAATGTGACCTTCTTGAGATCTAGCCTGCTCTTTACTAAGGTGGCAAACAAACTGTGGAACCATTTTAGGCTCACAAATGGTTTTGGCCTTTAGATTTTTGGACAAGCTTAAAACTAGATGCACAGCGCAAAAAAAGGAAAGGTCCGTGGCTTAGTCAAACCGGCCCGAGATTTAGAACATGTCCTACAAACCATTGTTGGCCATGGCAGCTACCATATCAAGAAGTTGCAATCGTAGCAATTTTAATGTGACCTTCTTGAGATCTAGCCTGCTCTTTACTTAGGGGACCAACAAGCTGTGGAACCATTTAAGGCTCACAAAGGGTTTTGGCCTTTAGATTTCTGGACAAGCTTAAAACTAGATGCACAGCGCAAAAAAAGGAAAGGTCCGTGGCTTAGTCAAACCGGCCTGAGATTTGGAACATGTCCTACAAACCATCGTTGGCCATGAAAGCTACCATATCAAGAAGTTGCAATCGTAGCAATTTTAATGTGACCTTCTTGAGATCTAGCCTGCTCTTTACTTAGGGGACCAACAAGCTATGGAACCATTTTAGGCTCACAAAGGGTTTTGGCCTTTAGATTTTTGGACAAGCTTAAAACTAGATGCACAGCGCAAAAAAAGGAAAGGTCTGTGGCTTAGTCAAACCGGCCCGAGATTTAGAACATGTCCTACAAACCATCGTTGGCCATTGACGTCTACCATATCAAGACATTGCAATCGTAGCAATGAGAGCAATTCTAATGTGACCTTCTTGAGATCTAGCCTGCTCTTTACTAAGGTGACAAACAAGCTGTGGAACCATTTTAGGCTCATAAAGGGTTTTGGCCTTTAGATTTTTGGACAAGCTTAAAACTAGATGCACAGCGCAAAAAAAGGAAAGGTCCGTGGCTTAGTCAAACCGGCCCGAGATTTGGAACATGTCCTACAAACCATTGTTGGCCATGAAAGCTACCATATCAAGAAGTTGCAATCATAGCAATTTTAATGTGACCTTCTTGAGATCTAGCCTGCTCTTTACTTAGGGGACCAACAAGCTGTGGAACCATTTTAGGCTCACAAAGGGTTTTGGCCTTTAGATTTTTGGACAAGCTTAAAACTAGATGCACAGCGCAAAAAAAGGAAAGGTCCATAGCTTAGTCAAACCGGCCCGAGATTTGGAACATGTCCTACAAACCATTGTTGGCCACGACGGCTACCACAGCAAAAACTTGCAATCATAGCAAAGCGAGCCAATTCCAATCTGACCTTCTTGACTTGACCAGTGCTGGACGTTAACTGGCATAATCTTTAAAAAAAAAGAAAACCGTTTACACAAACATTTGTGAGATATTTGTCTTTTCGACTGGTTCAACAGCTTTCCAACCGAAACCCCCGACGTGCTCAATCTCAACTGGAAGACCTTAAGTTAAACCAAATTTGCTTTACTTTGTACAAAATAAGGAAAAAAAAAAATATTCTCAACGTTTCGTAAACAAAAAAGTTTTGTAGCACCCACCAACCCCTTCATTTTAAATAAAAAAAAAAAAAAGACCTAATTTTTTTTTATTTATTTCAAAAGTGCACATGTACAGCTGCCGTAGAGAAGGCTTAGTCACTGCTGGGAGGGGGGGTCAGAGGTAAAAAGGGAAATCAAGCTTAGGAAGATCATGAACTTTGGGAATTATCTCACGGTATCATGCAGCACGACGGAGTACCAACCGGTAACTCCAAAGTCTTCAAGCACTGAGAAAAATTAACACAATGGTTTTATCCAAAAAAAATAATAAAGTGGGCACATTTGTCAGTAGATATGGAATCTGCGATACCTGGCAATGTACCCTTTTTTTTTTTTTTGGACAGAGGACCCTTCAGTTCATTGCGCCCCGAGCAAAAAAAAAAAAAAAAAATTTGCGCAGTCTGGCTACAGCAGGGTCCCGGGTCGGTGTCCGCGTTGGCAAATCTCCTTCGGACGTAAGAATAAAAGTAGAACGGTTGTCCCCAAAAAATCTATCCCACGGCTGGTTAATTGTTTTTGAAGCCCCCCCACAAGTCAATGTTCAAAAAAAAAAAGAAAAAAAAACAGCTGCCACCCCAAGATTGTTGGGGCCACGGTAACCCCTAAAAAAAAATGACCTTAGCTGCTGCGTGAGATTATTTTTTTGTTTTTTTTAACCAAATCTCTCCGTTTTTTTCTCCTTTTTCGATCCGCCTCTGCTCTTCCGGGGGTCTTCTCCCCTCTGTTGTATGCTGTGGTTGATATGAGCTGTAAGATTCTTGATGGCGGGACAAAGATCTGGCTTTATTCTTTGTCGACTAGCGGTTTGTTTTTATTTTTTAAAGATTCCTTTTTCGAAGCGTTTTAGACGGCAGGGGGGGCCTTCTCGGACAGGAGGACGGCTTCGATCCGTTCGTCTTCTTCTATCACCACTAGAAAAAGTAGGACAGGGTTAGGGGGTGGCTTTGTTTCCATGGTGCTCAGCTGCATCTACATCCTAATAAAAGAAAAAAATTCCTCCGTACACAAGGTACGGCTTGCATAGGGGGATCTGGGCAGGAAAAAACGCTGGTCGCCGTATTTCGGAACGTCGCTGCTAAGCCCCGCCCCCCCTGACATTTCCCATACCGCGTCACGCACGTGTGCAACCTAGTCAGGCCGGGGGGGGCACTTCCTGTCTCTCCAGCTGGGGGTGGCGAGGTCACATTTAAAGCTGAACTCAGGAAGATATAAAGGACAAATAATGCGGCTTTAAATGGGATCTGCCAATATAGAAATATGGGAGGTGCTAGATACTCTTTAAAACAAATGTGTCAAACGCGGTCAAAATCAGGCCCCCCAAACCATTTCATGTGGCCCTCGCACCTCTCCTGCAGCTGCGGCACCGCCCTAGTCTCTCCCCACCTTCCCTCAGCAGTGGGCAGCAGAAAGGAGGACAGAACTCCTCTGCCAGATCCTGCACTTCTCTGTGCAGCTGCAGAGAGGCTTGTCTCTGCCACACCCCCCCATCTCAGGAGTTGGCCACAGAGAGGAGAACAGAACTCCTCTGCCAGATCCTGCGCTTCTCTGTGCAGCTGCAGAGAGGCTTGTCTCTGCCACCCACCCCCCTCCTCATCTCAGGAGTTGGCCACAGAGAGGAGGACAGAACTAATCTTCCAGATCCTGCGCTTCTCTGTGCAGCTGCAGAGAGGCTTGTCTCTGCCATCCCCCCCCCCCTCATCTCAGGAGTTGGCCACAGAGAGTTGAGGACTCTACTCCTCCCCCCCCCACCGTCTCTGTTCGGAGAGACGTCGACGTGTCTCT
>BLSH010439961.1:0-10093 GCA_018402905.1 Glandirana rugosa
CCGAACGATTTTTGAAATGTCCGGGTCCGGGTCCGTGCCACGGACACCCGAAAGTTCGGTACGGACCCGAACGTTACAGTCCGGGTTCGCTCAACACTAGTGAAGACACTAGGTCAATGAAACTATGTATTTGAGCGACCTATAGCTATCTATTCCCTGTCATGTTCATCCTTTGATAGAGACTGGACAATTTGGACTGAATACAATGCAGTGCCCCAGCCCTAAAGATTTGTTCTTCTGACACTGATCAAATGTACTACCATATATATAATGCATGCATTCACAACTGTGTGTTCCTTTTTCCTATTTTCCTGTTTTCTTGTTTTACCAATCTCTGAAAACAATAACAATCTACAGTTTCAAAAAAGTAGCATCCAAACAGATTTTTTTATTGAAGCATGATCGCATCATAGAGCAGGAAGTGCAAGGTTTTGGAGTCACGCAGAACACCGTTGTCACATGTCTGATGAAGGGTCCTGCGTGACTCCAAAATGTTGCGCTACCTGCTTTGTGATCAGGCTTCAATAAAAAATATCTGTTTGGACGCTACTTGTCGATCTGTGGTGTGCTGACAAATATCCTCTTTGTGACTTTCTGAACCAGTTTCCAGCTGGTGGTTGCTGCAGCATGCAAATCTTCAAGAGCTTTTTCCAGGAATGTGTGTGATGGGAATATGTAGTATCACCCCTCCTTAAAGGCACAGGGGCACACACAGCATAGAGCACAATGGCAGCAAAGCTGTCCAGGGCATCCCCTCACCAGTATTCCAACAGTACAAACAAATGGCCTCTGCCTTCACCTATAACTGGCCTTTGAGCACATGGAAGGGCAACGCATGTCAAACAAAACCAAAGAAAATTCCCAGCTGAACTTACCAACCAGAATCAAACCAACCAAATTGTCTTGCGTATACTCTAACAGTATGCATTAAAAACAGGGTTTAGTTTGCACACATTTGCAAATACATGCAAATACCACTGTATCTTCTGCAATCTCTTAATTCTTAATGACAGCTTAATAGAAACTGACCAGCAGCGTTGCAGTTTTGCATCTGTGAGAATAAGGACAGCCACAAGGAACTACTGGCCAATTTCTATCTGCCTATAAAGTGGTTGTATACCCCTTTAAATGATTTTAACCTACAGGTAAGCTTATAATAAGGCTTGCCTGTAGGTCCGTGAATATCTCCTAAACCCGCACGGTTTAGGAAATATTCACTGTATCCGCATCTGCCGACGTAATCGGCACATGCGCACTGAAGAAACGGCCCAAAGGTGCCTTTTTTCAGTTATTGTGCCATAACTGACAGCTAATGTCACCATGGCTCTGGCCAATCACAGCACTGGACCCAGCGCTGTGATTGGCCGGAGCCCGCGAACCTGTAAGAAGCTCCAGGAAACATGTCACCAGTCACAACGGTATTTGAGGACTGCTGCAACAGCATTTATCTAAGGTATGTACTTCATAATGAGCTAGTATGTGATGTACACTAGCTCATTACTAGCTCATTATGCCTTTGTTTTGCAGGTTTTCTTTTTCTTTTTTTTCTGGGTTTACAACCACTTTAAAGAGGATCTATTACTTTTTGATAAAAAAGCATGTGTCGCTGCTAAAGCTACCTGAAAAATATGCAATGCCAGAGTATGCTATTGCTTATACTGTCCATAAAAGTCATACTATTCTGTAACACAATAGACAGCTTTAAGGTATCCCCCAAGCATTTTATTTAAATGATTTATTTTTCAATGATGCCCCCCAAGCTGCTTGAAAAGACCATCTCCATGATGTATGTTATTTTGTTTACACATATATATTTTTTTTTTTGCATAAGTACATGTCCCACATGACAGAGTTCAATTCACATGGATGGTTTTTGACAGTAGCTTGTTTAAACCCTAAAAATGATAAGAATGTAACAAGATTTGACCCCCCATAGACTTCAATGGGATTTGCCTCTAAGTTTAGTTTCACCAGCTAGAGTCACGGAACCCTTTTAATTTTCTTAAAGCCTGCTTTTATTAGCCATAACTTCAAACTATGAGGTTTGGGGAGAAAAGAGGGTAAGGACAAGCTCAAACTCTACAGGATATTTTTTTCACATGACTTTAGATGCCTAGATTTACTGATTGTTTTGACTTTAGGTTTTCACTAAATGTATCCCCTCTCTCAGTATTTGCAGTGTGCTGCCAATGGCATAGCTACTAAATTCTCCATTGAAGTGAGAAAAGAAAAACCAACATCATTATCAAAATGTATTTTGGCTATCATCTCCTCTTGCTATCTCCTGTTGCTATCTGTTCAAGCCCAGCTTATATTCAACTTCAGATGTACTAAGAAGGTAACCAAAACTAACCAAATGTTGTGTTTTATTCATAGAAACATAGAAAAGTGATGGCAGAAAAAGACTGAGTAGTCCATCGAGTCTGCCCCTTTTTATTTTATTTTATTTATTTATTTATTTTTTTTTTATATATATTTTTTTACATTAACCTTGTTGTCTGACTATAGATTTATGTTTATCCCAAGCATGTTTGAAGCCATTTACTGTTGACTGTCTCACAACCTCTGTTGGTAGTTTATTCCAATCATCAACCACCCTATCAGTAAAATAATACTTTCTAAGACTAGTTTTGATCTTCCCCCCAGTTAGTTTGAGGTCATGTCCCCGTGTTCTTGATTTTGGTTTCATATTGAAAAGACTGCCCTCCTGAACCTTATTCACCCCCTTGATGTATTTAAAGGTTTCAATCATGTCTCCCCTCTCCCTTCTTTCCTCCAGACTGTACATATTAAGTTCCTGAAGTCACTCTTGATATGTTTTATCCCCCAGACCTTTCATCATTTTTGTTACCCGTCTCTGAACTCGTTCTATTTTATCAATATATTTTTGTAAGTGAGGTCTCCAGAACTGGACGCAGTATTCTAAGTGAGGTCTCATTAAAGATCTATATAGAGGAATCAGAACCTCCTTCCTCCTGCTGGTGATCCCTCTACTGATACATCCCAGAATTCTATTTGCTTTTCCCACTGCCTGGTCACACTGTTTGCTCATTTTGCAATCATCTGAAATAAGCACCCCCAAATCTTTTTCTTCTGTAGTGCTGGCTAACACTGTGCCCCCAATGCTGTACTCTCTAAGCGGATTCTTTTTCCCTAGATGCATTATTTTACATTTAGAAATATTGAACTGCAGTCTCCACTGCTTTGACCAATCTTCCAGCAATGCCAAATCATGTTCCATGTTACAGACACCTCCAGGGATATCAACCCTATTACACACCTTTGTATCATCAGCAAAAGACATACATTGCCCAGCAAACCTTTAGTTATATCACTTACATATAGGTTGAATAGAACAGGACCCAATACAGAGCCTTGTGGTACCCCACTAGTGACTGGTCTCTGTTCTGAGTGAACCCCATTCAGCAATGTTAGACATTAATTTCACCCATTCAAGTGTATAAATATCAATTTATTGAAAGATTGAAGTAATTCACTTTTTCTATTATTTCTTTCATAATATAATAATCCACAATTTAGATCTCCTATTTGGAAAATGGAAATAAATAGATTTATTGCTTCCAGCGAAAAAATAATAAATATAGTTTCATTTTGGTAAAAAAAACCAAATATAATAAAATAACACAAAATGTGAAAATGCATTCCACAAATCCACTGCTGGTTGGCTTAGTGCATTTTAAAGCATGTAAACGGTGGAATTAAAACTAACCTTGCAAAGAAGTTAAGGCAGACAGTACAGTAGGCAGTATGTAAGTGTAAAGTGTCTTACCTGCCAAAAACTATTATAACTAGTTTTCTAATCTAGGCACCAATGTCAGACAGTTTGACCTCACTTTTTTTTGCTGCAACTAAAGCAATACAGCTTGATGAAGGACAAACCACTGATTGGAGAGTGAAGGAGCAGAGCACCGATAAGGTTTGCACTAGCAACTGGGAGTGCCCGTCCCCCTCATTCATCTCCCTTGCAACATCTCTCTCTTCCCCCCTCTCCCCAGTCTGGGATGCCCAGTATTTTGAGGAGTCTTGGAGAGGATGGATCATTGATTCAAAGGGCTCTCCCAGCAAACGTGGATGAACGCAGCTAAAAGATCCATCCAATAATCAGCCCAGCAGCCACACACTTGCAGGTTGAGACCGTAGTGATCTACAACATGGTCTCTCGTTGCATAGCCTGTGATACAGGATCTATCAATTGTGCAGCCAAGACCATGTTGGTCACTCCATGAACTATCCTAAGGTTTTCAATTGTCACCCCATGACACTTGAAGGGACTTGGTCATACAGTGAGACAATCGCTGCAGGTGAAAGACCAATTTGATCCAAGAGTCACGGTCTCCCAGTGTATGGCCATCCTATTGCATTGAGATACAGAATATCCAAGCTCACCAAGCAGGGAAGCATTGGGTTGTACATTGGATACCCACTGGAAGGATCTAACACGGGTCAAGAGTGGCTTTACAGGGACATGGCTTCCTCACAACTGTGGAGAAGATTGGATAATCATCTTGTGAGTGGACTTTATTACACAACACGATCCTCCTAACGGGTGGAGACCGAATCACCAGGTCGGGAATGGTCTCCCCGTAATTGGGGATATCATCTTTATGTCCCACAGGATTTTTTGCCATTACCATCAGTGTAAACAACAGGTCCAAGCAGGGGACTGGATTTAAGGAGAGGAGTCTTTCCCCCAATTTCCAATCAACCCCGGTGATTACAGCTTGATAATTACAGTTGGGCATCAAAAAATACAAGGCAATCTAGGAGTCAATTGAGGATACAGGTGGATATCATTGCTTCTAGGGAGGTCTTCTAACATCATACTCCTGGAGATACAGGATAGGGAACCAGGTAGAGACCTTTGGAGCAAAATTAAGGTCTCCCTGTAAGTACCTACAAGAGTCTAGCCAATGAGGAACCAAATGTTATCTACAAACTGTGAGTTTCCCATTACAGTGTTATAATGACCTTGATGCCCTTCACATTTTGACCTGGTTTATCACCTTGGACTGCCAACAACCACCATCCCCTCTGGGGTCGGCGGCAGAGTAGGTGGGGGAGCAGGTAGAAATGTACCATCTTTAGGGGGGCTAGATGGGTGGTTTCCAACGGTGATCCCCTATATATCCCCCATCCTAGGGGAGGGGACCCCTGAAGGTTGCAAGGGTCAGGTGGGTTTCCCACCCCCTGGGGGAGAGTGGAGGGTGGTGTGGCACTAAGGGGGAAGCTATGAAGTTTATTGGACACCGGGCACATGGGATGGATGTGAGGGGTATGTCATGTGATAATCTATAACTAAAAAATACACAGATGACTTGAAATGGTGGTGCAGTTTGTTTTCTTTTTATGAAAAGGTTTGCACTATGCCTACCCATTAGGCAGCTTTCTGTGCAGAGTAGAAATCTGAATGACTTAAGCAGCCCATAGGTTATGCAGTTTTCTTTCCTTCCAAAACATATGGAAAGAAAGAAAATTACGTGATTCCCCCAACATTACAGTCAGTGTTGGTGGGGAAATCCCTCCTGCAGCGCTATCGTGTTCTGCCTGTGGGGAGTGTGGTAAGCCTGACAGGCTGATTGGGCTGAAGTTGATGGATCGACTTCAGTAAAACTAGCCTGCCCATAGACGGATCAAATCTCAGTTGACCTTTGCTAAACCGGCTGAGATTCTATCCATCTATGACCAGCTTTAGTGTGCTGTCCCTTTCTCTACTACTCTAAACATGCTGTGCAGGGAAGTACAAGATGCTAATACAAAAGTAGACTGAGTTTAAGAGCACATTTAAGGATATTTTAATAAATAATGACTAGCTTAAAGGTGGTATTTTAAATCTGTCTACACTGCTTTGGCAGTTCAGGATGTGGGATGGGTCCTGGTAGAATGTATCACCCTCCAGCCTCTTATATTATTAGAGTACACTGGTAAAAAGTTCCCAACTCTGCCCTGTAATTGTGGTCTTACTTTAACACCATTTTATATTGACAAAGCTATCAATGAGACATGAAATAAAGGGATGTTTACTCAATGAAGTCACAGAAAGCAATAGTAACTTGAAAAGTGTTCTACACCTTGCCCAATTTACCCAAAATCAAAACAGAAAATAGTGGTTGTCTAACTCTCTCTCCAATGCAGTGCAAGACCATTATGCAAGCTAATTGGTTTGATTAGTTTTTATAGTTGAAGAGAAAGGATCCTTGACCTTGGATGTAAGTAACACTGCTTTGCTTGCCTGGTGATTGGAAAAGTAGGTCATTGTTTTCCTAACCTTTGAAACAAAAAATAAAATTGCAAAATAGCCTTCAAAACTGATTCTGAAGCTTATGGTCCATAGTTAAATACTCCTCTGTTAAAGTTTGGGGCATTGGGAATTGTAGGATTAGGTCGTGGTTGAGGGAATGGTTGACGTGGTGGGGAAGATCGATGAGGTGGTGGTGAATGATGTGATGGTTGATGGTGTGGATGATTTGGGGGGTGTCGTGGTGAGTGAATTGTTGGCTCTCTTATTGTGTGAACTGGTGGCTGCCGTGGTAAAACGGTGCGGGGGATATTGACTGCATTATTGTGAGGATAGTATGATGGATAGATATTGGATGGTTGGATAGTGGAAGGCAAAGTCGCAACATTCGGTAGAACTGCTGGGGTGGTGCTCACGGTGAGAGGGACAACAGCTACGGCAGTAGGTGCAGCAGTTCCAAAACTCAGAAATCCTGAAGAGTTTAGCAACGCCAGAACCTGAAAAAATTAAAGGAAAACTGTCAATGTATTTCTTATGAACAACATATATTTCATAAGTATTCCTGTAAACTAAAATATGGTTATTTCCATAGTATCTAGGACTCATTTTATAATCTAGGTAACAAGGTCACACCCACGTACATACCACCTCAGTCTGTACAACCAATAATATTAACATTTCTATAGTACTAGAGGGATCTAGGCCTAGCACCCTAATGTCAGATTGATAATGAAAAATATAGGATCTCAGGACTGGCCATGAGTTTGAACAGTGTATTACATATTTGAATTTCTAAGTATTTCCGAGCAACTCTATACGATCATCACAGAATCATGCAATTCAGAAATATTATCCTTAGAAACTAGATAGCTGACTGTACATCTTAAGTAAAATAGCAAAAAGTTTTACAAAATTTGTACAACATTTAAAATCATGTAAACAGTGCAAAAAGACTCAGAATTGTTACAGACACAGATGTATACATAAAAAATATTATAGTACTCTATATAAATTTCCTCATCAGCCCTACTACAGCCAGGTGATGAGTAGCTTGCTGTGACTTCGATGCAGATGCGTTTCAGGGGTCATTGTCCACTTCTTCAGGAAGAGAACTACAGCCAAGCTCTCAAAATATACAAGCAGAAACATAAACAGGCTCAATCATATTGATCATTCTATGACCAGCTGTTACCACTCCCTTGATAGATGGATTTAGTCTGCACTCCTCACCAGCTGTCCATTCTTGGAAATCATTGACAGTACTGACCGTCCATTAACAATACTGAGACCACAGATATTCAGCTACTTAAACACTAATACTGGCAAAGTTGGCCTATGATGCCTTATGGAAAAAAGCCCATGTGGACTAAATCCATCTATCAAGGGAGTGGTAACAGCTGGTCATAGGATGATCAATATCAATCAATAAAACTTTTTTACTATTTTACTCAAATGGTACAATTAAAGTCCTCTATCTAGTTTCTAGGGTTTTTTGTGCAATTTTGGTCATACAATGTGGTACTGGACATTAGTGTCCAATGTTTAGAGTGTTCCTTTCAGTTGTCCCTCCTCCCAATTTCTTTTTCTTAATCAGAAATACTACCCTGGTAAATCAGTCGCCTGTTCCTCCATAGATTGGACAGTAAATCCCTTATTGTTGCATGTGATGAAGCCAAAGCACCAGAACATAGTTAAATTTGAAACGGAACTGTAAAAAGTGTTTGTCATGTTATAAAAAATATAAAGAAATGTTAATTGATCATTTACATTGCCCTGAACAAATTAACTTTTGTCCAAATTGCCACCTCCACACAAAGGCAAAATGAGAAGAAGACATGGAAATTTAAAAATGGGAAGAGATGTTCTGAAGGGAGACTACAGGTAATATGGGTGACTAGTCTATTGCCTCTGTCTGCCTTTTTTTGGCCACATATTCCAGAGCTCAGTTCCTTCTTAACTAGTTCACATACATTCAAAAAATGAACATGTTAAAATAGTGTCACGGCTGCACTAGTATTTTTATCTGTGGGCTCTGGCCTTTAATGTAAAAGTAATCTAGATGGCTGTTAAGCTGCCTGATTACTTTTGCATGACAAATTCAATCTGCTCCCCCTTCCAATGTGATTCTCGATAGTTCCTGGACTCTCCATCTCCTCTTGGGAACCTGGGAACACAACATCTTCACTCACAATGTTCCTTGATCTTCCGTGCACTACTATGAACAGTTAGGAAGAACTCAGTTCTGACTCTGAGCACTTCCAGTTCAGAGTTGTAAAATTTCTGGCTAGAAAGTCAGGTGTACAGCTAATCAAACACATCCCTGAGCTTGGTTAACTGGAGCAGAGGGCAGGGGAGACATTGGGAGTCTTATAGACCCCTAATGCCTTCATAAAGAATACCTGTCAATGCTTCATAGATGGCTTGCTAGCTCTCCTGTGAAAGCAATAAAGTTAAATGCTAAAAAAAAGTTAAGATAACTATAAAAGAAAGTTTAAATAATTTAAAAAATGAAAACCTACTCTATCACCCTGCACAAACTCACAAATACAAACATGGCACAGGGTGGCACATGTATGGAGTCGACAATTGGGTCACACATGGCAAATCTATAGCTACAAATGTCAGAGTGAGAGCAATAATTCTAGGAGCATCATTTATGGTTTACTTGAAACTGATGAGCTGTAAAAGCATTTACCATGGCGCCTATTGATAATTTTGGGTACAGTCATTTTTTAACATTTAACAGGAGCATGCAGTTTTGAGGTCTGACACATTTGGTATCTATTTACTCTTCACTACCTTATCTTTTATTGTGTACAAAAATGGAATTGTATTGGGTTTGTACACAATAAAATGCATTTAATGTATTTTTTCCTGATAATATAGATTTGATAAACAGTTGCATACATATCATTCAGAATACACATTTGCAACCACCATCTTTTTAATCTACAAGGCTTCTGCTTTCTGAAAATGTACAATGGTTTAAGAAAATTTATAGCCAGAAATGTAGATTTTAACATGAGTGCGAAAAATGAACAAAAATACTTTAGAACAGAAGGGGTTAATAAATTAACTTTTTTTCAAAAATTAAGGGCTATATCTTGGCCTATTTATTATTGGAGACATAGCCTTAGTATCACCTGGGGTGGATCAGAATTTGAGCTGAATAGGTTAAAAAAAATCTAAAGTAATTTACGTTTGTGTAGAAATGATCATAGCCTGCATAAAATTGGACGCAATTTAGGCTAGATTATTAGGTTGCTTAGTCATTATCTATTGCAGACATCCCCATACTGTGATACATGGGAATACATCCATTTTTAGGAGCGTGGCCTGGATCACTCCATCTTATCAGAAGGTGGTGACGGCTACGTTGTGTCAAGACCACGGGTTGAGACTAGAGTTGAGCGAACCTCTGGAAGTTCGGGTTCTGCTGGTCCGTCCGAACTTCGGGACAAAGTCCGGGTCCGGGTCCGGACGGAACCCGAACGATCGCACGGACAACGAACCCCATTGAAATCAATGGGGACCCGAACTTTTATGCACAAAAATGGCTGTAACAAAGTCCTGGAAAGCCCTAGAGGGCTGCAAAAGGAAGTAAAATGGGGGTAAGGGTAGAGCAAGTGCCCTACAAAAAAATGGGGACAGGGAAATAACTGTAAATATTTTTAAAAAAATAAAAACATAAAAAAAGCAAAAATGGAGGTGAATGTGGATCATCTTCAAACTGTGTCTGAAACAGTATTAATTAACGGTAGAAGCCATATAACTGTTCTAAAATCATCTTCAAACTAGGGCAAGTGCCCTACAAATAAATGGGGATAGGGAAAATAA
>BLSH010439961.1:27952-43811 GCA_018402905.1 Glandirana rugosa
TTGATGATGTCGTAGTGGGTGATGATGTCGTCGGGGTTGATGGTAACGTCGGGGTTGATGATGTCGTCGTGGGTGATGATGACGTCGTGGTTGATGGTGACGTCGGGGTTGGTGATGTCGTTGTGGTTGATGGTGACGCTGCAGTAGTAGTGGGTGCTGCTGTAGTAGTTGGGGCTGCAATGGTAGTTGGGGCTGCTGTAGTAGTGGGTGATGCTGTAGTAGTTGGGGCTGCTGTAGTGGTTGGGGCTGAAGTAGTAGTGGTTTCTGCTGTAGTGATTGAGGTTGCAGTGGTAGTTTGAGCTGCTGTAGTGGTTGGGTCTGTAGTAGTAGTGTCTCCAGTAGTATCTGTGTCTGAAATAAAAAAAACACCCATGTAAATCAAGATTGTGTAAAAATAGAACACTAACTCTGTATGTGAGTTTAAAAAGTCAGTCCTTCAAAATTGAAATTTTCATTATAGGTTAACCTGGGAGGGCTGTCAGCCCATAGCATATTATATGTCTTGGATTCTCAAACAGAAACCTCCCTGCCATAATTCCTTAGCTTTTTAATGCTCCCCTTGCAGTTTTAGATGTATCTTCCCACCATTTTTTATCACCTCCTTTTTCATTCTCCCCAATAGTAATATTATTAAAACACTGTCATGGGAGGATAGGAGATAGCCATCAAGCCATGCAGCTTATCCAGGGAGTAGACTCAGGGTTCCAGCAGGTGAAGAGAATGGTGAGAATGTGTACAAAGGGTAAGTATTAGTGGGAAGATGTGTAAAGTGGGGTGGCCATTCAAGCAAACTTGTCACTTTACCAGAATAGGCAATGTCTTTATGAATTATAAAACCTGGGTGTAACATTGGAGGAGCTATACCTCTATTATACAATAAATAATGCACTGATATTATAATATATAAATAAATATATATTATTATTATAATACAGGATTTATATAGCGCCGACAGTTTATGCAGCACTTCACAATATGAAGGGGATACAATACAGTTGCAATGCAATACAAGAGGATTAAGAGGGCCCTGCTCAGAAGAGCTTACAATCTAATATATATATGTATATATATACATATATAGCGCATTTATATTAATATTTACATTTACAGTTGAAGCTCTAGTTTCCTTCTCAAGTTTTTCCTGCTCTTTACTGAGCTTAATAGCTCAAGCTTAGTTTCTCACATAAAACTGAATAAGTCAGAGGAAGGACTTTTCCTCTCTCCATCATACCCGTCTGTTCAGAAGTGGCTGTACGGCCTTCTAAATTAAGAACTTTTTGTTTTAGAGTTAAGTAAGAAATGGCTGAAATCTCTACCAGTTTTTATTCCACTGGGGAGATTTCCCTTCACCTCATGTTGTGTAGACACAACAGGAAATACGAAGACATTTTTCTAAAGGAAGGAAAATTCCCTTTTAAAAAATTGTCACCAGAACAAATGTCCATACTGAAAGATTTCGCCCTTTATGTCTAATCTGATGACAACTGCAAAGTTTGGATTCTCCCCTACTCTCAGTGAAACACAGAGAACACTCTATGAAATAAATGAAATTACCCCAAAAACATCAGAAAAATACATCCTCTGAATAAATAAAAAGAGTGTTTTTTCAGATTTTCTTTAAGCAGCTCAATAAATGTATTTATCAGTTTTCAGTTCAGATGCATTTTGCCAATAGCAAAACTGGTAATTTCACAGTGAAATCAATTTTCCCATAATCTTTCCACACATTTTTATTAGCCAACTTCTCTGTGGATTAGCAAGATGTTTTGTGCATAGCTAACTAAAAGACCTTTAGTATGTTTAAATCTTGTGATTATTCTCGTGCACGCTTGAGAACATATTTATAAAGCAGTCTGACATTTTGACATTCACTGCAGGTGAATCATTCACACACATGTACCCAGGGCCAGCACAAGGGTTTGGCGGGAGGGGTGGCTGCCCTAGGCGAAGTGGTTTACTTTAAGGATGGGGGGTGCCTTTATTTTGCTGCAAGGCTGACAGGAGTAGTGACAGCAACAGTGATTTTAACAAATAGAAATTATTGTTTGCCGTGTGTTGGAAGGAGGTTCTACCCACATCCCTATACTACAGACTACCGTATTTTTCACACCATGAGACGCACTTTTTTCCCCCCAAAAAGTGGGGGAAAGTCTCCCTGCGTCTTATGGTGCGAATGCTGCAAACCCCCCCCCCTACTCGTCACCGCCGGGAGCTCGCATCACACTGCGGGCTCCCGGACACAATAGAGCACTGCTCTGCTCTGATCTCACACAGTGAGAAGACAGAGCAGCCGCAGTACTTCATTTGGCCACTGGGGCTTCATTCGGCCCCAGTGGCCAAATGAAGTACTGCAGCGGCTGGAGCTGCTTCTTTCTGAATGGGATCTGTCTGCAGAGTGGAGCTCCACTATGCGCAGGGTGATGACATCATCACAGCGCAGTGGTGGCGGGAGATATGAATCTCCCTCTCAGCTCTGTCAGGCTGCATTTCATGGACACAGGTATATGCTGTATTTCATGGATCTGGTGTATTGTGCTGTATTTCATGGATCTGGTATATGGCTGTATTTCATGGATCTGGTATATGGCTGTATTTCATGGATCTGGTATATGGCTGCACTGGTAAATATTTTAGTACACCATTTGGTTCAGAATATTTTTTTTTCTTGTTTTCTTCCTCTAAAACCTAGGTGCATCTTATGGTCAGGTGCGTCTTATGGTGCGAAAAATACGGTACTCCATGGAGTATAACAAATTTCCATAAAAAATTCTAAATGTTATTAGTAGGATATAAAACAGAACCCATACACACAGGTTCATAAGTACAAGGATGATACAAACAGTTATAGTTCCTTCTTTTTTCCCACAGAGTGTGGTGGTTATATCCATATGGCATTTTTCTGTAATTTACTGTATTGTCACATGTAAAAGGCATCCACTATAATTGTTTGCATTATCCTTGTCCTTGTGAACCTGCGTTTATGGGTTCTGTTTTTTATTCTACTAATAAAATTTTTAATTATTTGTGGAAATTTGTTATACTCCATGGAGTTGGTCTCCACTTTAAAGTCCCAAGTGGGGTTTCTCTTGTCTAGTGAGTTTAACAAATGAGTGACTGCTGAGTGTAGGATCCCCTTGACTTTGCACAACATGAATTGGAGGGGGGTGCAGTTTGGCATCTGCGCCCTGGGCACTGGATGACCTTTTCCAGGCACTGCATGTACCAGAAAGTTACTGCTGCAGTGAATGTTTGGTGAATGTCACAATTCACTGCTCTATAAATACAGGCGTATTTGCTAACTCATGCAGGAGACTCCTATATTAAATGGGTAGAGACTCTTCAATTTGAAAATGAATGCTCACTTGAGGAATAAGGTGGTCCAGTATTTTTTTTTTAATCATTCAGTCATTCTTAAGCAAAAATCTATTTTTTTCTTTTTTTTTTTTAATTTCCCTTGCACATGACTGGGTGTTTAAAGGTAAAAAGAATTTACATATTCAATAAGGGGTCCAATGAAGTGGTGTCTCTCTACTCCTACCATGCCACTGTTTACAAAAAAACACTTCATATATTATAAAACATTGCAGTGTGCTCCTATCAAAGATATGTGACAGGCCTCTCTTCCATTCGTGGAGTTCTCTCAGCAGTGCTATGCAGATACAACTCAGTGGGTGGTAGTGGCAATGATGACCATGCTACTATATAAGGCCTCACACACCTGTATGTCTCACTGTTGGGGTTTGGTTCATCTTATATCTTATGGTATACGAAACATAGAAAATAATTTAATGTCACAAAGAAAAGGTGTAGCTAATCTTACGTACTTTGGGCAATCACCAACACTGGAGATAATATTGAGCCTAGAAAGAAAAACATACATTAGCTTTTGATTCTTAATGTTACAGTAAGACAGGCACACAGAAAAGGGTTACAGATTTGCCAGGTCATTTGTAGTTTATTATAAACTGTTTCTAATTTCCTCCAATATAAAGTGTAGGAATGCCTTGTTACTCATCTCACTTTGAATGCTTACCTTAGTTCATACTTAAAAGACCAAACCCGACAGGGCTTGCAAAGTTTATAAAGTTGCTAGTTAAACGCAGGTACAATAAAGTTTCTTCAAATTACATTTATAGCTACATAATAAGGCTGAATAAAGACACATTTTTGAATTATCCATTAAAGTGTTACTAAACCCACAACAGTAAAATCAGTCTGTATATGCAGCATAACATGCTTGTTATACTCACTGTGGAACTTAAGGGGTTGATCCTCAGCATTGTTTAAAAAAGGCTGTTTTATCCTGTATGCATAGATTCTTCCCTCCTGCACTGTCAATCTGAGCAAGTCCATATGATACACAGCAAGGTGGTAAAGCTGTGCATGCTCAGTTTGGTCTCTTATGCTGGATAAAACATTTCCTGGTTCAGTTGAACTGTTCATGTCACATGATATTGACATCACACATGTGGGCGTGTATAGAGGCTGTAGTGGAAATCTCCTCCTACTTAACACACAGCTATGGACAAACTGTGCAGGTTATCAGGAGACCATGGTATACAGATCATCCCAAAAGGTATATAGTGGCAGTATTATTTTAATGTAAAAATATTTATAAGTTGTGGACACTGTGTTTGTGTGTGTGTGTGTGTGTGGGGGGGGGGGGATTAACTATTTTCATTTTACTGGGTTTTAATAACTCTTTAAGTTAAACCAACATATTAAAGAGACACTGTTATTAATGCCATAGCTATGTGTGGAGGGGCCCTAAAGCAAAACCAATAAAGGACACTTCTGTCTCTTTAAACTCCACCTAGAACACAGTGATTTAGAGTGTAGCTAAAATCAATTTTTTTCAGTTTTTTTAAATTTTGGTTGGAGGGTTATAACTGCTGTCATTTTTTTATTGCCACCTGTGCCCCACAGGGCAGATTTCCCCTCACTTCCTGTCCCATAGCCAAAACAGGAAGTGAGAGAAAATCCCTCCAAAGTGAGGGAATCCTGTGATGTCACCAGGTTGTCCAGAAGTAGTGTCCCCATTTGAAGATTTACCCTCTATTACTGTTACTATTACTGACAACCCAAAATTTGGACAAATAGAGAGGATGAATCTACCTAACAAGGGCGTAGACAGCAAAAAAATCTGGCAGGGGTTGTAATCTCTCTTCACTCTATCAAAACTAAAAGGAAAAAAAACTTGCCTTTAATTACACTGTAGCCTCCTTAGCGGTAATCCCGAGTGTGGCTCGGGGTGAGTTTTCACTACCAAAAGCGGTAACGCAGAGCCACACTCGGGATTGCATTGCAGGATTCAGGCAAAGTTATTTATCTTGTCCCCAGGATCCTGCAATGTCCCCCCCCCCTGTGTCCACTGGCTGTGTCCTCCGCCTGATGTACTGTGTGCCGGACTCCTTTCCCTGCGAGCCTTGCGTTGCATGGGAGCGGAGCCCGGCGGCAAATTCAAAAGGTGAAAAACACATAACACATACAGTACATTGTAATCTGTAAGATTACATTACTGTATCAAATCATTTCAATTCCCTTTTGTCCCCAGTGCTTTGTCCAGTGCCCTGCATGCACTTTTGTATTATATATGCCATGGAGACTTGAGAATGTCCATGGTTTCCAAAAAGCGCCCCTTTATGTCAAAAGCAGTTTTTGATCAGCTAGAAAATAATAAATAAGAATCACTTAAAAAGCAGAACTGAGTGATAGTGATTCCTGGGAAAATTCATCATCAGACACTGAAAGTGACGTCAGTGACAATTCTGCAACTGAGTAAATTTCAGTGTTTTTTATTTGATTACATTATTGAATACATTTTATTAGTACTATATTATTATTTTAGATAACTATTTACAGTTATTTATTATATTATAATTTATAATTTCATTGTTTCAAACTTTATCATACCCGGGAAGTCTACTAGACTCTTGTTTGGACAGATTTAAGTGAGTTATTGCTAAGAATTACAGACCTACAATATAATACGCCAAATTTCTATGCGAAAAAATGTACCGCTTTGAGACACAAAAACCTGACATAATTATACCGCCAGGGAGGTTAAAGGGTACTTTTGTCTCTTGAACTCCAATCTCTCTACATTGTACAAGGTAATCCATTAAAGGACCCCTTGGGATTTATTTACTGAAGATGGAGAGTGCATAGAAACGAATCAGCTTCCAGGTTTTATTGCTAAAGCTTAATTGAACAAGCTGAAGTTAGAAGCTGATTGGTTTCTCTGCATAAGTGAGACTAATTTTGTACTCTCCAGCTTTACTAAATATAACCCCTTGTCTCTTGTCTCTTGATTCTGCATTTAGAAGGCAATTCTCCTAGTATTACAACATCTTTGTTTTTATGGTATAACGATTCATACAAGTTAACTTTATTCAGTTATTCAAAAAGTATTTGCTTTATTTAATAGCTGCCATCCTAAATTGTTATGTAGTGAAGCAGCTCTGAGCTCACTTTGTTTTGGGACCCCATAGCATATGCAGAGTCTGCTATGACTACACTTATACTTCATACAAGTAATCAGTGCAAAATCTAAGATGCAATAATCCCCACGGTCCAGTTCATAGCACACATAAAGTTCACAGGTCGCTTTACCAAGCATACCAGTGGGTTGACAGTGGCTCCAGCACATAGGTCACAAAGGCCTTGTGTATCCCAATAGCTTCCCTGTCCCTGCAGGCAGCCCCCTTCCCACTGTTATCTTCCTGTAGCCATTAGAGTACTCCAGTGGCCAATAATGACCTCAGGGAAGTCCCCCATCCTTACTTACCATTCAACAACCATTGAGAGAACCAATAATGGTTAGTAATCACAATCATTAAAAGTATCCCAACCCCCCCCCCACCTTCTTATGGTCCACACATGAGAGTACCACAATGGCCAGTCATTATTGATTGCCCTCAAAGCAGCAGATCCCATTTCACTGGATTATACAGACTGTAAACACCATACCCGTAAAAAAAACTGTCATAAAATGTTTCTAAACCCTAAATCCTTTTCTAATTTTTTTGTGAATCTGTTGCAAAATGTTTTATATGGAGATTCTGCTAGTAACAACACTTCCTGTTGCAGGCCAACAACCTTAAGCCACTGTCTTGCAAAAGCAACAGCTTTCTCAGCCTGCCGATTGAACCTCTCCAGGTGATCTGTTGAGATGCCTATCTAATAGACATGATTAGCATCCTATTGGTCAACTGAATTGGCTTGAATGGCAGACTGACCATACTGCTGCTAAGTACAAGGCACAGTACAGTCTGCAACACAAAGTGTTGTTACCAGCTAAACAACTTTACAACAAATTCACAAAAAATACTTTGCATGGGAAAATTGTATACAGTGAGTGAGACATAATGCCAAACATACTGACAATTGGAGGAATTTACATACATGAGTGTATATACAGTTGTGCTCATACGTTTACATACCCTGACAGAATTTATGATTTCTTGGCCATTTTGCAGAGAATATGAATTAGAACACAAAAACGTTTCTTTCACTCTGGGTTAGTGTTTGGCTGAAGCCATTTATTATCAATCAACTGTGTTTACTCTTTTTAAATCATAATGATAACAGAAACTACCCAAATGACTCTGATCAAAAGTTTGCATACCCTGGTGATTTTGGCCTGATAACATGCACACAAGTTGACACAAAGGGGTTTGAATGGCTATTAAAGGTAACCAACCTCACCTGTGATCTGTTTTATTGTAATTAGTGTGTGTGTGTATAAAAGGTCAATGAGTTCCTGGACTCCTGACAGATCCTTGCATCTTTCATCTGGTGCTGCACTGACGTTTATGCATTCTGAGTCAAAAGAATTGTCAAAGGATCTGCGGGAAAAGGTAGTTGAACTGTATAAAACAGGAAAGGGATATAAACAGATATCCAAGGAATTGAGAATGCCAATGAGCAGTGTTCAAACGCTAATCAAGAAGTGGAAAATTAGGGGTTTTGTTGAAACCAAACCACGGTCAGGTAGAACAACTAAGGTTTCAGTCACAACTGCCAGGAAAATTGTTCGGGATGCAAAGAAAAACCCACAAATAACTTCAGGACTCTCTGAAAACATGTGGTGTGGCTGTTTCAAGATGCACAATAAGGAGGCACTTGAAGAAAGATTGGCTGCATGGTCGAGTCACCAGAAGAAAACAATTACTACGCAAATGTCACAAAGTATCCAGCTTACAATATGCCAAACAGCACAGAGACAAGCCTCAAACCTTCTGGCACAAAGTAATTTGGAGTGATGAAACCAAAATTGAGCATTTTGGCCACAACCATAAACTCTACATTTGGAGAGGAGTCAGCAAGGCCTGTGAAACACGAAGGTGGATCACTGATGTTTTGGGGATGTGTGAGCTACAAAGGCACAGGGAATTTGGTCAGAATTGATGGCAAGATGGAGGAAAATTTGCATTCATCAGCCAGGAAGCTGTGCATGGGACGTTCTTGGACACTCCAACATGGCAATGATCCAAAACACAAGGCCAAGTCGACCTGTCATTGGCTACAGCAGAATAAAGTGAAGGTTCTGGAGTGGCCATCTCAGTCTCCTGACGTCAATTAATTGAGCCACTCTGGGGAGATCTCAAAAGTGCAGTTCATGAAAGACAGCCCAATAATTTCTAGGAACTGGAGGCCTTTTGCCAAGAGGAATGGGAAGTTTTACTATCTGAGATAAAGTCTCATCCACATATACCACAAAAGACTTCAAGCTGTCATTGATGTTAAAGGGGGCAGTGCACGGTATTAACAACTGGATTATGTAAACTATTGATCAGTGTCATTTGGGTAGTTTCTGTTGTCATTATGATTTAAAAAGAGTAAACACAGTTTATTGATAATAAATAGCTTCAGCCAAACACTAACCATGAGTGAAAGAAATGTTTTGTGTTCTCATTCATATTCTCTGAAAAATGGCCAAGAAATCATAAATTCTGCCATGGTATGTAAACTTATGAGCACAACTGTATCTTCTGCCAGAAACAATCCAATACCAAATACTTATATGGAAAAATATTTTTTTATATTATAATATATATTGTTATTAAATATGCATATATTGTATATGTGCTTTACATTAAAAGATATGAGCCAAAAATCTACAGTTTCCCTCGACCTTGCATTATTTGTTTATACTTTGCTATATATACATTATTCCTCTGGCTAACAAAACCAGATAAGCAACTATTGCCCAATCTTCATTCTGGCTAGATAGGTATGTACAGCCTAGTATGAAAACAAAACCAAAGTATGTTCAGACCCTTTTAGCTGCTTCTTTTGGGTTCAACTCTGACTTTATCCAAGTAAAAGATTTGCTTTACAATTGGTCTACTGATCCCATCCCCATTACTCTGACAACATTTCTTGAGCCTAGCATTGCTCTGTTTACCATTCCTTCCTCAAGTACATGTATGCTAAAAGTGTTAGGGACCAGCAAGAACCTCTGATTCACATATTTTTAGCGTTCTAGAATTGTCTCCAATCCACAATTCTACAAACCTTACCTAAAGAGATTTCCAAAATCCACTTTAAAATAGTTCTATGACTGTAAATTATGTCCTGACAACAACATAAAGTAAATCTGTAACAACATCAACTTGTAAATTGCTCTATAAACAATTTATTGCAGTAAGGCAGGGCTTCCTCCTCCAGTGATCACTAAGCTGTGTAGTTATGTACTCTCATAAATCTACACATTTATAATGTGTATGTTAAGCCAAATACTTTGTTTAGTTTTTTTGGATTTAGGGGAGTTTAGGGCCCCTTTCTGTTATCCAGGACTCTTTTATAGAGATTTTTCCCCCAATCCATGTTCTACTGACAAGGCAGGAAATGAAGAAAAACTCCAACAGAACCCATACATAAAAAAGGTTCTTTGTTAAGAAAGACAATGTTGGGGGGGCGTGGCTGAGATGGCAGCATAAGACAGGAGTTCCTCACGATCGCCGCTGTACTAAGCCTTCTGTTGTCCACAAACTATCTCAGGGGTTTACAGACACCATCAGGATCACCTAGGGAGTCAGGTCCCTAAAAAGAAAGGAGGATCGGTTCCCCCATAAACTAACGGCCTACATGTACCAGCCGTCAGCAAGGAGTAACCAAGATGGCGCCGCCACAAGAAATCCACAGGCCGCAGGAACCTCACCCGCTGTCCCGGGGCTGCAAAACACACCACCAGCAACCCAGGACTCAGCTACCACAGCAGGACTGGAACCTTACTCACCCCCTGGCACTCCGATCTCAAACAAGCCTGCTAAAGCGAAGATGCGCTTCGAAATCTCAGTAGACGATCAGGAGGTAAGCCAGCTACCGCTACTTAGATGCTTCCCCACAAAGACCACACCGGACTCCATAGCGGCTTTCCCTACTATGTGTCAGCCGGTGATTGGCACAACCTTAAAGGACATTTTGATGTCCCTAAGGAGTTCCCTACAATCAGAAATGATGTCCCTGAGGCACAAATTTGGTCGCAGCATTAATGTGCTTGATAACAGACTCTCACATATCGAAACGAACGTTGGGAATATCACCCCTACTGTGAATGACATCATAGACACCTAAGAGGACCAGACTCAGGACACCAAATGGATAAAAGATAAATTGGCAGATATTGAGGACATGTCCAGAAGGAATAATATAAAAATCCGTGGAGTACCCAAATCGGTTCAACCTTCGGACCTGCCCTCATATGTGCACAATCTAATCAAAGCAGTGGTTCCGGAAGCAAAAAATATTGAATTGGTCACTGACCGTATACATAGGCTACCAAAATCGTCCTTCCTCCCCGACTCAGTGCCTAGGGATGTGATATTAAGAATACATTTTTTTCACATCAAGGAGCAGTTCATGCAGAAAGTAAGAGCTCTGGGATCACTGCCTGATCCATTCAGTAAGATACAGATCTTTGCAGACCTGTCCCAACATACCCTGAGTCGACGCAGGCAACTAAACAATGTAACAAAAACACTGCGTAATAACCAAATCCAATATCAATGGATTTCACCGTCTAAAATATCTATCTCTTACAACGGGCAAAAACATACAGTAACCTTGATCCAAACTGGCATGCACCTCCTACAAGAATAGGGCATCATACCTGATTCATCAGATAGAGCACCCATGGATCAAAGCGTGGAACCGGACCACAATAATCAACCCTTGCCTCAGAGGTCCAACAGATCTTGCTAACTGTATACAGACACAGTATATAGTAACAGAGAGGTTAGTGAGTCACCTGCCTCTCTCGGCCATTTGAAATTTGTTTCTTTCCCCAACCTTACTGCCTTCTAGCACTTACAGTGCCTATGGTAAAAGGCAGATCTTTTGATTATTTTGTTTTTCCACCCAGTGTTTTCCTCCCCATCACCCTCCCTAAACGCTCGCTCAGTGTGTTACCGCAGGTTGCATCATAGTACACCAACAAGTTTAATCAGCTCATCTTAGTACTCGTAGAAACTGAAGCAACTTCAAGTCAACCTTATTTTCATCTCAAGCCACCTATACTTCACAGTATGACTCTTAAAATACTTTCTATCAACATCAACGGTCTCAACCATCCGGTCAAAAGGAAATCATTGTGGAAACTTGCACTACAAACCAAATCGGATATAATCTGCGTCCAGGAGTCCCACTTTTGCATATCCAACCCACCTCCATGTAGCCATAGAGACTTCAACACCATCTTTATGGCCAATGCCCCACAAAAGAAAAAGGGAGTTTTAATAGACTTTAAAAACTCCACATCCTTTCAACTTCAACAATGTGTTATGGATCCGGAACAACTTCATTGTGAATGGTTCTATTAACAACAAGGTATACACGATAGTCTCGGTATACGTCCCAAACTCGCATAAATTGAGATATATCAGGAAACTTCACAAAAAAGTTACCAAATTACAACAAGGCTCAGTGGTGTGGTGTGGTGACTTCAACATCTCTCCTGACCCTCATATCGACACCACAGCCGCCCACATCAGGGTCAAACCAGTCTTAAATCCCCTGCTTTTTAGGTTCCGTTTACATGATGCTTGG
The DNA here is from genome assembly GCA_018402905.1 of Glandirana rugosa. NCBI lineage: Eukaryota > Metazoa > Chordata > Amphibia > Anura > Ranidae > Glandirana > Glandirana rugosa. Next base: position 40,004 of record BLSH010439961.1, read on the forward strand.
AGGTGTCGAAATGCAGAGAACAGGGAATTTACTTTCTTGTCAGCTCGCCATAATACATATTCTCTAATCAATCTTTTTCTAGTGGATCAGTGGACTCTTCAGAAAATCTCCTCCGCCTCCATTCTTCAGGCCTCATGGTCTGATCATGCACCGATCAGCATTACTATTGAAGATGGCCCTAAAGCCTCACCATCCTACAGATGGAGAATGAACTCTAGTTTGTTGCAATCTAAACCTTTCTTAACCACTTGCCGACCATCAACCGCAGGTTGACAGCGACAAGATGGCTCGATATCGCAAAACGCCGTCATAAGACGGCGGCTGCGATATCATGCACTGTGAGCACGCGCGTGCTCACTGTGTGGGGGGGGGGGCAGGGAGCGGGTGCGGCGGACTCAATCTCCACCGGCTACCCATGATGCCCCCCCGCAGTGAAAGAACGGCGGTCCGTGTATGTAAACACGGATCTCCGTTCTGTGAGAGGGGGAAGGGCTGTGATCGCAGCCTTCCTCTATATGGAAGCTGTGATCACTCCCCTTCCCCTGCTAGGGCAGCCCACACACAGTTAGAACATGCCCAGGGAACACAGTTAACCCTTAGAGCGCCCCCTGCAGGTTAACCCCTTCACTGCCAATGGCATTTACACAGTAATCAGTGCATTTTTATAGAACTGATCGCTGTATAAATGCCAATGGTCCCAAATAAGTGTCAAAATGGTCCGATATGTCCACTGCTATATTGCAGTACTGCTAAAAATCACAGATCGCCTCCATTACTAGTAAAAAAGAAAAGAAAAACCCCAGAAATTAATTCTCATCGTCTGTAAACGCGGCCACTTTTGCGCAAACCAATCAATAGATGCCGATTGCGATTTTTTTTTATCACAAATATAAGGAAGAATATAAATCAGCCAAAACCGATGAAAAAAATGTTTTTTATATTTTTTTTTTGGATTTGTATTTTAGCAAAAAGTAAGAAATTTGGTTTTTTTTGCAAAATTGACGCTCTTCTTTTGTTTATAGCGGCGATCAGAAATGACGCAGAGGTGATCAAATACCACCAAAAGAAAGCTTTATTTGTGGGAAAAAAAGGACGCAAATTTCGTTTGGGTACAACGTCGAACGACTGCGCAATTGTCAGTTAAAATGACGCAGTGCCGAATCGCAAAAAGGGCTCTGATCCTAAAGTGTGAAATCCTTCCGGGGCTGAAGTGGTTAAATGATCTAACAACCAAAGTGAAAGACTTTTTTGAATTAAATCAGGGGGTCGGTAAAAACCCTGCATTGTGTTTGGGCCGCGCACAAGGCTTTTGTGCGAGGCCTATTCATACAGGCGGGAGCTAGGATGAAGAGGCAGAGGGGCCAGCAAATTCAGCAGCTTTTATCAGAGTTTTAGGCCATAGATACCAAAAATAGACAACAGCCTTCGGAAGAACATAAGTAAAAATTATTTAAACTAAGGATGAATCTCTGCTCTCTACTATTAGAAAATTTTGACAAAGTCCAGAAACGTTTTAAAATGTAATCATATGCATACAGTAACAAACCAGGAAAATTATTGGCTCAACAAATTAAAGGTTACCAACCAAAAACACACATTCCCTTCCTTATACACCCTGAAACAAAAAATCACAGACCCACAAGCAATAGCAGATATTTTCAGTGACTTCTACAAAAATCTTTATAATCTAAAAGATGATAATGATACACCCCAACCTGATGAAGCCCACATACAACAATTCCTAGATTCAATACACCTTCCAAAATGAAATGAGGAACAACTCTCTCTCCTTAATGCCCCATTCTCCACCAAAGAATTGAGGATTGCTATTTACTCCCTTCCTAATAACAAGGCCCCAGGCCCGGATGGCTTTATTGGCAAATATTTCAAAGAATTTAAGGATATCTTAGCTGAACATCTGGTATCTATGTTTAATGATGCTGCCTCCTCTGCCTCTCTCCCTCGTGAAATGCTAAAGGCCATGGTCATCACCCTACCGAAGCCAGGCAAGGACCCTACTTCCCCTCAAAATTTCCACCTGATATCACTTCTCAACCATGACACCAAATTATACGCAAAGGTAATTGCATATAGATTAATATACTTTATATTACATTTTATCCAAAGATTTAGAGTCCATTTTTAAACCACATTTCTCATGGCTAGGCAGATTAGTTACATTTAAGATGATCAAACTTCCCCAAATGTTATATATTTTCAGATCCCTTCCCTTCCCATTACCGTCATCCTTCTTCAAATGCATGCACAAAATATTGGGAAGTGCCTTATGGAAGAAGGCTAAAGCTAGATGCTCTAGATACACCCTGGAAAAGCACACAAAGGTAGGAGGAGCAGGTTTAGTTAATATAAAACACTATTACTTCGCTGCTGTGCTAACACAAATCCGGCCCTGGTCCACAAAACACACAGCTTGCCCTTGGAGAGATATGGAAGCTTCCCAAGTCCCAGATAGAGATTTGCAATCTTGGCTTGTCAGCATCCCACAATTAAAACCTAAACCAGGGAGAGTATCTCATACCCTAGTGGCCTCCTAACTAGCCTTTAATCATTGTCTAACCTATGCTAACAAGGGTAGTAGCCACCGCCAGATTCCAGTCCCTCTAGCAGTATTGACAGTTCAAATTCCGAATTGCCCTACTCTCTCCTAGACACAGAAGGGCATCACCCACATATCCAACTTATACCAAGATAACTTACACAAATCTTTTACCACCTTGAGAAATTAATTCTCCCTCCCGAACACGGATTACTTTAAGTATATCCAAATAACAAACTGCCTCCTAAGAAACCCGCCATTGCAGGCTTACGTCCATGAGGACATTTGGAATTATCTATTTTCATTTAAAACCAATGTTAAAGGGGTTACACTGTATAATTTACTAGGTTCCAAAAACTCCTTTACTAAATCCCCCCCGCTATTAAAATGGGAGAAAGATTTAGAAAAAACATTTATCCATGAACAATGGCCTATAGCAATCTTATCCAATATTAAAACTACATGAGCATCTAACTTATGGGAGCTGAGCCTAAAACTTAACCTTAGGTGGTACCTTACTCCTACGCGAATTCAAAACTTTGCACCTACAACATCATCAGATTGCTGGAGGGAGTGTGGTACCAGGGGCAAGCTACTACATATTACGTGGAGTTGCAGGAAACTGATGGTCAGAAGTATTTTCCTTAATCCAGCAGGTCACCCATATTCACCAAATTCCCTCGCCAGAACTGGCCTTGTTAAATATCAGCATCGACAAAGTTCCTTTTCACATTAGATGTATCACAAATAGAGATGAGCGAACTTCTAGAAGTCCGGGTTCTGCTGGTTCGGCCGAACTTCGGGACAAAGTCCGGGTTCGGGTCCGGACAGAACCCAAACTTTGTCCCGGACCCCGAACCCCATTGAAATCAATGGGGACACGGACTTTTAGGCACAAAAAAGGCTGTAAAATAGTCCTGGAAGGTCCTAGAGGTCTGCAAAAGGAAGGAAATGTGGGTAAGGGTGGGACAAGTGACCTACAAATAAATGGGGACAGGGAAATAACTTTAAATATTAAAAAAAAAAAATGAAAACATAAAAAATGCAAAAATGGAGATCATCTTCAAAATGGGTCTGAAAAGTATTAATTAACGGTAGAGGCCATAGAACTGTTCTAAAATCATCTTCAAACTGTGTCAAAAAAGAATAAATAAGCCGGGAGTACCCATATCACTGTTCTGCAAAATGTGTGTGTCACTTTAAATGAAACCGGGAATAAGTGAACATCTGTTATGCAAACTTATTTAAAGT
>BLSH010439961.1:45166-55520 GCA_018402905.1 Glandirana rugosa
CTTTGGCACTTAGTCACGTGTAGACAAGACGTTGTGCACTGATTCACGGTTTCATTTAAAGTGACACACAGACTTTAAATAATTGTGCAGAACAGATGTGCACTGATTCACGGTTTCATTTAAAGTGACACACAGTCTTTAAAAAGGTTTGCATAACAGATGTTCACTTATTCCCGGTTTCATTTAAAGTGACACACACATTTTGCAGAACAGTGATATGGGTACTCCTGGCTTATTTATACTTTTTTGACACAGTTTGAAGATGATTTTAGAACAGTTCTATGGCCTCTAATGTTAATTAATACTTTTCAGACCCATTTTTAAGATGATCCCCATTCACCTCCATTTTTGCTTTTTTATGTTTTTATTTTTTTTTTAATATTTCCCTGTCCCCATTTCTTTGTAGGGCACTTGTCCCACCCTTACCCCCATTTACCTTCCTTTTGCAGACCTCTAGGACCTTCCTGGACTTTTTTACAGCCATTTTTAAGATTTTTCATTAAAATTACCAGAACCCCAGACCCGAACCCGGACTTTTTTTGAAAAGTCCGGGTCCGGGTCCCGGACACCCCAAAGTACGGTACGGACCCGAACTTTACAGTCCGGGTTCGCTCAACTCTAATCACAAATCATATCCTACTGGCGGCCCGAATCACTATCACTAGACACTGGAAGTCCAAAGACCCCCCTACGATTGAGGAAGTAATTCAATTAACACATACACATGGGGATCTAGAACGAATGTTTGCTGCCTCCCAAGGAAGGTTATTAACAACTGCCAATAACTGGAATCCATGGGTTGAATGGTTTCACGGAACACTTAATTGCAAAATCGTGCCCTCTTAACGAATCAGATAGATTGGCCAATAACTATCATAACATCCTGAACTCTTGACGTGTCGCAATATATTAAATGGAGTATTGTATTATTTGATAACAAGTTGTGTAATTGTCAACGTATCTATATGCTACTCGATTTGCCCTTGTACTGTGATGCCATAACTTGCGTATAGTATGTCCTTTGTTTTCCCTTGTTGTAAAGAAAACTCAATAAAAATTATTGTTCAAAAAAAAAGAAAGACATAGTTCAAGTCTAGCTCACAACCGTTAATGTAATCTGCCAGCACACTACAGACAGGGTTCAATATGGTCAACATAACTACCCAGTTTCAGAAAACACTATATAAGTAATATATAAGAATATGTGCTATGTGAATGAGAACATGTGGCAAATATAATGTAGGTGCTATCCCCAATTTGGCTGCAAAAGTCAAAATACACAAATTAATCTACAGTAAGTCTTAGTAGCCAATTTGAATTTACTCTTCTGCTATCAGAGTGGTGCAAGATTTATTATTGATCTTTATACCTACTTATAAACTTCAGCTTGACTTCCTTCAGTTGCACACCATTTACTAAATAAGTCTGATAGTGTATATTTATCAAAATAAAAATCTCATGATAGAAATAGGGGGGCTGTCAAGCCTGGCTAGCTTCTTAAAATGTTCATTATATGGCAGTTACACTAAACCTCTGACCTCAGTCCTTTCTGAGTCTCATAACAAGGCCGTACCAACAGACATGAGGATACAAATTGGGAAGCCACCTTTGCAGGTTGCTCTAATTTTGCAGGCCCCTCGAGTGTCATGTTCATCTTTGACTGTCATACTCAGTTCAGCTTTTCTGACCTTGCTAGCTGCATGCTATCAGTGACTCTCAGTGAGGCAGTTTAACCATAAGTCCACTAATAGCTTGGAGCCTGCATCTTTAATGTCAGCAGTGGTTGTTCCTATATACTCATGGGTTCTTTTTATGTATTATTTAGTTTCAGTGGCATTACATTGTAATAATAAAAGTGTTCTTGGCTTTGGGTGTTTCTTTTGGAAGCAAATTAAATCAGTAATTTACAAGCGAGAATAGTAAGAAACTTACATCTCATTATGCCTCCCTGAATATAATAATTATAGGTTTTGAGCTGTTTTTTTGCTAAGGCTGTAGAGTGAGATTGTGTATAGAAAGCTATGCCGGCTGTGATACATGGCTGTGTTATCTGCGTTCTTGTTTCATGTAAGTAAAACTCTCTTTTCCTCTGCTCCCTACCCTCTGCCCCCCTTTGCTTTCTATGATTCTATGATTCTTGACTCTTTCTCCATCTTGCTGTTGCGCACTGTTCCTTGATTTTTTCCTTCCTCTTTCTCTCTCCTTCTACATAGTTCTCTGTCTTCCTTTTCTTTCTCCGCCTCCCCCTCTATCTCTCAAAGGAAAAGAAAATAAAAAAAAAGAGAGGGAGAGAGAAAAGATGAGAATGGGGTTGAAAAATGCCAAAATGAGAAGAAGAAGGGAGAGAGACACCAGGAGGAAAAGAAGACAAGGCAAATAGACTGTGCACTTTGCAAAGTACAGTCGCACTCTGCAAGTGCAGTTGCTCCAGAGTTTAGTTGATGAGTTAAATCTTAATTTTGCAAAGAATATCCAATCATGTGCATGGAAAATTTGAAAAAAAACAGCATTTTTGCCTGCAAATGATTGGATGATGGAAGTCAGCAGAGCTTCTGCTCATTTACTAAGCTCTGGAGCAACCGCTCTTGCAGAGTGCAACTGCACTTTATAAAGTGCAGAGTCTGTTTGCCTTGTCTTCTTTTCCTCCAGGTGTCTCTCTCCCTTCTTCTCATTTTGGCAATTTTTCAACCCCATTCTCATCTTTTCTCTCTCCCTCTCTTTTTTTTATTTTCTTTTCCTTCTGGTATCTATAGCTTTCTCTTCCTCTCTCTTCTGCTCTCTCTCTATCTGTCCCCCTCACTATGTCAACTTCCCACTGGTATTTCTAGTGCTCTCTCCCTGCTCTCCCTTATTTCTCTCTTTCTCTCTCTCTAATCCCAACCCCTCCCCATCCAACCCCCCTCTCGCTTCCTGCAAATGTTTCTTTTTTCAATCCTTCTCTCTGTATTGGTTGATTTCATTCTTTCCCCTTCCTTAAGCTCCCCCCTCTGTTTTTTGGTGACCCTCATATTTCCATTGTTATTATACTCTTCTGTTTGGCTATAGTCTCAAAGAGAACAGTTTCTTCTTACAACCCAATTTACCATTGCCAGTTGTAAGATATTTGTAAGCAATGTCAATATTCACAGAATTAAAATGTGTTGAAGATAATTTAAAAGTATTACAATTTATTAGGAGTACTGCCACACAAAAAAAAAAATGCAAATACCATGGATATTGCATAGAATGGTACCCTTGCCTCATGAATTATTACATATCTTACTAGTGATGAGTGAAAATGACATCATTTATTTTGACTCAAATTTTAAAATTTGTAAGCAAAAAAATGTGTAATAACATTTCTTGATAAGAAAGCCCCTTTAAAATGAATTCAATTGGCAATATGAATTTTAAAAATTGGATCAAATTCAATTTAAATTTCACTACATGGTTGACAATTCTCCTAGATTGTTGTTCTCTTTAGTTCTCCTTGATCAGGCCCCTCTACTTTTTCAACAGTGAAGCTTGTGACTATTTTTGTCATCACTGGGCATAGAATACACATTCTGTTTAAAAAATAAATTTCTCTATTTTAGAATATAAACATTATATATAAATAATTTAAATTATATTTTATACTCAATAGGCATTTGCACAGTAATAATAACATTAACAGCCCGGTTAGCAGACATATATGATGTAATTATGACCATCTACCAGCTATACAAACAACATAAAATATCTTACTCCTGCCCTGGACTAGTATAGAAGCAACACAAATAAATGGAATTCCCACAAGTCATAAGCCGTAGTGAATGTATATATATATATATATATATATATATATATATGTATATATACACATATTTATATGTATATGTGTGTGTGTGCATGCAAATATAGTTTTATGTTTATTATTAACAACTATATAATTACACTGACAACATAACACAATGTGTAAACACATATCAATTTTTTTTATAGGCCTATATTTTCAACAACCCGTGGGTTAATTGTGATAACATGTATGATGATACTTTTCCTTTTTAGGATGTTACTGTTAAAACATTGTTTTAACACTCCATGAAAACTGAGTTTTTAGTAAGGTATATCATTTAGCATATTCAAGTACAAAGCCTATTGTTTTAAATATCAATATAAGTGTGAGGCTATTAAATTAATTTCAAAAACATTTAAATACTTAGTACAGATGCTACCTATACATTATAATGGCAGAGTTGTATAAGCACATACATAAGGTTCATTCATTTTTAAACCTTTATCAATGCTTTAGGGCCAACTGTTAAATCAACCATATGCTTCTTATTTCTCATAGAGACTCCAGTGGAAAAGATTTACTGCAGTAGATTGTGTTACTTTTTCCCACAACAAAAAGCCATCCTTCTCATCTGTATTACCCACCCATTTGCTTATTTTGCATTTATGAAGGATCCCTTGGAGGATCAATATATCTTTTTGGATGGAAGTTTTTAAAGTTTACAGTCAGTAATAAAGCTTTTTTTTTATTCTTTTAAGGTACAAATGTGGGTTTGTGCTTGGAGGAAACTGTGAATCCTGTATCTCACAAATGGATTCCAATAGATTATAAGTCAGTCCATGATTTAGCTTGGAAATAAAAATGCAAGCCTAAAATATCACTGTTGGGTTGAGTTGGTCTTTCAAACATGTTCAAAAGTAAATAGTTAGAGTGGTAAAAAAAAAAAAAAAGTAGCACGTACAGAGGTGGGTGTGCCCAATGGGGACCCAATATTGGATCACATTTAAACTTAAGCCTGATTCTAAAGAAGCCATTTTCCACACATTCCTAAATACTGCTTTTAGGAAATCCTATTAAATAGCCAACCATAAGCATGCTTATTGTACAGTTTGTAGCCAAACCTAACTAAGACTGGCCATACATTATACAACTTTCTTGTACAATGTTCCTTTATATTTACCAAAACAATATAATATGAGGTCAAATCTAAACACTTTCCATTTGTATGCAATCAGGCCAGCCCTTGCACTACATAAATGAAGGTAAATCTAAAGGAAATTGAATAAGAAAATTGTATAATGTATGGCCAGCTTAACTACTGTTTTTTGGCTTAGCCAAGAAGAGAGTAAACAAGACATAAGTAAATGAAAAAATAAAGACTTTTCCAATCAACACATATGAAACATTTTCAAACCCCTGTAATTTCTGATTCTTGTACACTGATATCCTACAAAAATAAGCAATCAGTTTGAATTACTTTTAAGAATTATACGTCATAATCCCATGTTAACTATTCTTCTTCAATTCATTATATCATAATTCATATTGATCCAAAATGTTGGATCTTATTGACTTGTTATGCTTTTTATGTACTGTACAGTATGTCTGTATTGTGGTTATGACCTTTAACTTTTTAAAATTCTTAAGTCATAAATTTAATTTACAACACATTTCTAAAACAATATAAATAGTATATGTACAAAAAAAAAATCTGATATGAAATAAGGGAGGTCCATTGTGATCCAATTAAAAACATACCTGAATTTAGCAAGAATATGAGAAATATACAAAGCCACTTCATTCTAAATCCAGGTTTTTTCTCCATGGTGCCTTTTTTCAGCTCTGTCTCTTTAGAACAACAGTACTCAGAACATTCAAATAAACTAAACAACTTCTTTATATATCCTATGTATGGCCAGATAAACCCCTTGACAAACAATGTGATATGTGTCACTTAACAAAAATTTCTCTGTTGAGTAACCATCTGCATATCACATATACTGATAAGGGCTCCTATTCCTTTGACTAGTGATGCATCTTAGCTATTATCATATAGAGAATTTAATAATTGAAACGTGACTAATTTCCTTAACCCCGTTAAATGAATCAAGATAATCATATGTTCTATTCTTGTAATTAGAAACATTTTATTTAATTAATCATATTTTGATTAGGAATGGTATCATTATCATAATCTTTCAGTCTCCTCTTACATCTCTTTTTGAAAATTTGGCTATTTTTCAGTTTTTAACACACTTTTTCGAAATGTTAAATTCATATGTGTCATATGTCTTCCTACTTGCATAACTAGGGCGCTTTCTATGTCTCTTTTTGGTTATGAACTAATATAGTGATTTTTTTTCTCTAAATTTAGCCTTGCATATTTAACCAGTTGCTGAGAGCCCGCCATGGATTGGAAACATGGTTCGATATCGCCATCACCTGATCCTGGATCGTGAGTGTGCGCGCTGCTCACTGTGTAGCGGGGGAGCCAGGGAGCGGGTAGGGCGGACTCTATGTCCACCCGCTACCCACGATCGCTCCCCCCGCAGTGACAGAACGGGGATTCCTGTGGGTAAACACACGGATCTCCATTCTGACAGGGGGAAGGAGAGTGATTGTATGCTTCCTGTATATGAGCGCAACAATCACTCTCCTCCCCCAGTCAGCCCAGCCCCCACACAGTTAGTAACACATCCCAGGGAACTGTATAAATGCCAGTGGTTCCAAAAATGTGTCAAAAGTGTCCGACATGTCCGCTGCAATGTCGCAGTACTGCTAAAAATCTCAGATCACCGCCATTACTAGTAAAATATAAAAAAACAATAAAAACCCCATAAATAAATTCTCATCATTTGTAAAAGAGGCAACTTTTGCGCAAACCAATCAATAAACGCAGACTGCGATATTTTTTTTACCAAAAATAAACTGATGAATAAATTTGTTTTTCTATTTTTTTTTTTGGATATGTATTTTAGCAAAAAGCAAGAAATATATATATTTTTTCAAAATTGTTGCTCTCTTTTTGTTCATAGCGGTGATCAGAAGTGAGGCAAAGGTGATCAAATACCACCAAAAGAAAGCTCTATTTGTGGGGAAAAAGGATGTCAATTTTGTTTGAGTACAACATCACACGACCGCGCAATTTTCAGTTAAAGTGACGCAGTGCCGAATCGCAAAAAGTGCTCTGGTCATAAAGGGAAATCCTTCCGGGGCTGAAGTAGTTAAATGAAAACTCCAATTTTTCTCAAGCCAAATTCTCAGCAAACCATGAAATACACAATTTGAATTGATATCTATTAAAGTGTAAGTAGGGCAAAACATATATATATATTTTTTTTGGGTGGAGAGGGATGATAACACCTGTCAGTTTTTGTTGCTGTCTGTGGCCCCATTAAGGAGATTCACGTTCTCTATTTGTCCTGTTTTCTGTTATCATTGAAATTGAAAATAAAATAAAATCCCAAATTTTGGGTTGACATGAAAAAGTGGGGAAATCTTTGGCTGGCACCAGTATGTGGCTACTCACATACCTGCCTCAAAAAAAGCATATAAAAGGGCCTTGAGTAAATCTTGACAAGAATTAATACACCACAAAAAAACAGGCAAAACATTCTCCGACCCGGCTAAGCACTACATTTTCAAATCAACACCTTCAGCCAAAAAAGATTATCCAAAAATACTTGCACCTTCTAACTGTAGAACCCAATGTAGCCCCTTGGTCCCCAGTTACCTAGCCATAACCTTCAGACGTGTAATATCTATTAGGGAAAACCTTGTGCACAGTGAATACCGTCAGGATGGCAAAAACGACCCATGCAAATATCCAGGAACTTTTACATGTGGAGGGTGTGGATACTCCCAATACATGTACACTAATCAGAATGTAGTATTACCTAATGGCATCCACTTTAAGCCCAGACACTATGCTAATTGTAAAACCAAGGGGGTGGTATATATGCTACTATGTGACTGTAACTGTTTTTATATAGGTAAGACCACAAACAGGAATTTTGGTGTTGAGCGTATCGCCATATTCTCAGTATGAAGTAAAAGACAGTGAACTTCCCCTGGGAAGGCATATGATTGCTCTACATGGGGGAATATTTCCCAAGTTTCATTTTCTGATTTTGAATAGGATCCACCCTGGTTCCTGTGGGGGAAACTGGAACAAAAGTATCCCCCAGTGCGAGCTTAGGTGGATTTTCAAGCTAAACGCCACTGTGTGTCTGTGTCTAAATGAATGTGTTTCATACAAGCCTTTCCTTGAAGGATATGTTTCTGGAGTTTAGGAAAAATAGCCCATTCTTCTTTATCTTAACAGCACATATATTTTCCCTTTTTCTTTTTCTGGTGGCAGTTGGTACTTATGGTGTATGATATGATAAATAATGTACAATTTCTTTGCGGTTATGTTTATATTTTGCAACCAATATTCCAGGTTATCTGTAAACTGTTGCCGCTGCCTGTGTCCCCCTTCCTGGATGGAGGGATTTTATCCACAGAAATGCTTGATTTGCCTGGCGCACTGGGGCAGTTTTCCTGTGTCCGGAGAACAGCGTCCTCTAGTTTGCTGGATATAGCCTATAGCGAGGCAATATTTTCTTTTCAGCCTCTGCACAGCCCTCCGATTGGCCAGCCTTCCCCCACATTGAGTTTCCCGAGGACCTCATGGCTGCTTATCCATTTGCCCCAGAGTGAGGCTTGGCTTGGTTTGAGCCTCGCCTTGGCGGTCCACCAATCGCCCATCCTCTGTCATCAGAGCGAGGCTTGGGAATTCCCAAGCCTGGCTTTGGGTGTCCCTGGAGGCTGGTCCCATTGTACTTGCTGCCTTTGAGCCCCTCCCTGGATACTTGGAAGCTTCAGTATTAACATGCACCGGCGGCCTCATGACACAGGATGTGCCTCCGCCATTATGGGCAGGATCCCTGCTGGGAGCTCTCCCAATGTCCTTCTCACTATTTGATTGGTCCAGAATAAAAGGTTTAAATTTCACACTATAGGATTGGTGTGTTTTCAATACCACCAGGTATTTTTAATTGCCCTTGTATGAGAGAGTGATTGCTGCTGTGCTGCAAACGCAATGCATGTCTAAATGACTGTGCATAAGGCAACTACAGGTGGACTCTATTGCTCACAGACCCGCTTTTTTCGCCTTGTTATTATGAAACTAGTTGGTATATTGCTCTCTCTTTTCATGCTATATCTCACAGCCTGTAGGTCTTGCTGTTTGAGATGTATTGGACCCTTACCCTCAACCATTTTATTGTCTGGGTGGGTGCCCTGACAAGCTAGTGAACTCTATATATATATATACAAATTCTTTTCAACATCCGCTAAAGTAAGACATGTATTAACTGGAATATAGTGACTGAAAAAATGGACTTAATAGGCACCATTGATAAAAGTGAAATACAATTTAAAATAGCATATAAAAACAATCCTGTAATAGTTTACAGTATAATGGTTCTATGTCTCCAAAAAATGGCCGCATGGATCAGGGATGCATGTCAGAAAGCCCTGATCACTACACCACGACTTATAAGAATTAGAGTGGCATTCAGGGAATGCTCAACATGTTTTGCAGGGAACCCCTTCCTCAGGAGCTAATAACAATTTCTGAATAAAGAGGGTGAGGCATACATTAGCTTCATATATACACATAGTTCAAAACAGTTCTTTACATATAATTATACAATAATCCAATAATGTAGCAATACTGTGTCTTAGAATCAGCAATGTATAGTACCACATGAATATGTGAGCTATGGGCAAATTTGGGACATACCCTCTATAGTAGGGTATGGAAAGGTAGAAAAACTACACCAAAAATGTGTTGTATTAGCCTATAATGCACCAATGTTAATAGATAGCTACATCGCCACTAAGATAGTTTTTCTCTGTGGCCATGAAGGAAATAGGGTGTGCAGGCTGATGGCTACACTAGTAACTGATGATTAAAAGGCTTACTCACCTCTGACACTCAGTAAACCATCTCAATTGAGATTAACTCTCTCGCATCATTATAAATGTCGAAATCTTGTCTGTAGACAATCAGGAAAGGCATGAGTTTCACCTGCCGTATAAACAACCATGTGAAGCTCTAAACACTATTAATGCCTGTTTACACTAGTGCGATGCGGGAACCCTGCAAATCCACTGAGGGTTTCCGCATCACACCTGACTGGCATGGCAATTCACACTGCCCTATGCGAACTGTTGGGAGTGTCAATACAAAGTTAGCGACACCCCCATTTTAGATCGCATATTGCAGTGCAAACTGACAGTTCGGACATGAATCGGATCGCATAGGTTTGAACACCCATGCAATCTGATTCTGGTGCAGACCCAAAAAAGGTTCCTGTGCGAGTTTAGTCCGAATGTGTTGCCATTTCAGCCATACTATCTGTATGTCTGAAATTGCATTGCTCGGACATCGCATGTGATTTGCACTGCAGTGCAGTGCGAATCACATGCGATATCGCACAATGTGCCAGTGTGAACAGGCACTTATAAGAAAAATGCACATAGAGTGGTTCCAAGTTCGGTAGGGATATACTACACAGAAAAAAGGGAATAGAGGAGGGGGGGGGCAGG
>BLSH010439961.1:78683-89716 GCA_018402905.1 Glandirana rugosa
TAAAACTGTAAAAGTGAATCCCCACATGAGTGAAAACAACGGTTATCAAATCTGTACTTACAGACCTACAACTCAATAAAACTCCCCTGTCGTTTAAATGTGACAATATGTTCGACATGTGAATGATGAAATGTAACATCGTTTCACAGAAAAGAAGTCACAACAATGTACTTTTATATATTATTTTATAAATGTTTTTAAACTCCCCACATGAGTGAAAACACTCTATGACATATTCACTTCTCAGATGACCCACTCGACTGGTGAACTCCCCAACCTAAGCTTGGCAACCATGTATTGAAAAACTCTCTCTTTATACAATACAATTATTTTTCTCTTTTCTTTGTTTTTGATCCTGCCATATCGAAGGACATTCCCCTTCCATCACCATACCCCTATGCCACCCTGTTCCAATAAAGCTTACCCCTGCAACCCTCTTCCAGCTTTGTTCACACCTGCACCCTTGCAACCTTCTTCCAACACTGTTCACATATGTAACCTTTATAGACTCTTCACTTATACAGTATCTCACAAAAGTGAGTACACCCCTCAAATTTTTGTAAATATTTTATTATATATTTTCATGTAACAACACTGAAGAAAAGACACTTTGCTACAATGTAAAGTAGTAAGTGTACAGCTTGTATAACAGTGTAAATTTGCTGTCCCCTCAAAATAACTCAACATCCAGACATTCATGTCTAAACTATTGGCAACAAAAGTGAGTACACCCCTAAGTGAAAATGTCAAAATTGGGCCCAATTAGCCATTTTCCCTCCCCGGTGTCATGTGACTTGTTAGTGTTACAAGGTCTCAGGTGTGAATGGGGGGGCAAGTATGTTAAATTTGGTGTTATCGCTCTCACTCTCTCATACTGATCACTGGAGGTTCAACATGGCACCTCATGGCAAAGAACTCTCTGAGGATCTGAAAAAAATAATTGTTGCTCTACATAAAGATGGCCTAGGCTATATGAAGATTCCCAAGACCCTGAAACTGAGCTGCAGCACAGTGGCCAAGACCATACAGCAGTTTAACAGGACAGGTTCCACTCAGAACAGGCCTCGCCATGGTTGACTAAATAAGTTGAGTGTGCGTTCTCAGCGTCATATCCAGAGGTTGTTTTTGAGAAATAGACATATGAGTGCTGCCAACATTGCTGCAGAGGCTGAAGGGGTGGGGGGTCAGCCTGTCAGTGCTCAGACCATATGCCGCACACTGCATCAAATTTGTCTGCATGGCTGTCGTCCCAGGAGAAAGCCTCTTCTAAAAATGATGCACAAGAAAGCCTGCAGTTTGCTGAAGACAAGCAGACTAAGGACATGGATTACTGGAACCATGTTCTGTGGTCTGATGAGACCAAGATAAACCTATTGGTTCAGATGGTGTCAAGAGTGTGTGGCAACACCCAGGTGAGGATTACAAAGACAAGTGTGTCTTGCCTACAGTCAAACATGGTGGTGGGAATATCATGGTCTGGGACTGCATGAGTGCTGCCGGCACTGGGGAGCTACAGTTTATTGGGGGAACCATGAATGCCAACATCTACTGTGACATACTGAAGCAGAGCATGATCCCCTCCCTTCGGAGACTGAGCCGCAGGGCAGTATTCCAACATGATAATGACCCCAAACACACCTCCAAGATGACCACTGCCTTGCTAAAGAAGTTGAGGGTTAAGGTGATGGACTGGCTAAGCATGTCCCCAGACCTAAACTCTATTGAGCATCTGTGGGGCATCCTCATCGGAAGATGGAGGAGAGCAAAGTCTCTAACATCCACCAGCTCTGTGATGTTGTCATAGAGGAGTGAAAGAGGACTCCAGTGACAACCTGTGAAGCTTTGGTGAACTCCATGCCCCAGAGGGTTAAGGCAGTGCTGGAAAATAATGGTGGCAACACAAAATATTGATAGTTTGGGCCCAATTTAGAGATTTTCACTTAGGGGTGTAGTCATTTTTGTTGCCAGTGGTTTAGACATTAATGGCTGTGTGTTGAGTTATTTTGAGAGGACAGCAAATTTACACTGTTATACAAGCTGTACACAAACTACTTTACATTGTAGCAAAGTGACATTTTTTCAGTGTTGTCACATGAAAAAATATAATAAAATATTTACAAAAATGTGAGGGGTGTACTCATTTTTGTGAGATACTGTAACTAGGGATGGGCACGCAGTTCAACTCAAACATTGGGGGTTTGTTCGTTCGTCAAATTTAGAACATTATGAGGCGTTCTCAGCTACTTCGCCGCCGTGGAGCACTCCATAATGCGTCGCGCGCAGCTCCTCCTCCATGTGAGGGCTGCCGCCGTCTGCGCTGGCTTTGTTTTGACGTTATATTTATAGTGCAAGGCGGGGCCACCAGGTGACATATGAGTGACCCCGCACCTTCTGACGTCATGTGATGTCAGAGGGGCGGGTCGCTCAATTACGTCACTGGGTGCCCCCGCCCCTCACTATAAATAAAACATCAAAGCAAAGAGGGCTCAGTCGGTGGGAGCACCCCCATGGAGGAGGAGCTGTTCGTTTTATTGTTTTTTTTTCGGGTCTGTCGCTCGCCATTATTGACAATGGATTACCATGGAGGACACTTTTTTTTTCTTTTTTAATAAAGGACTTGTCCTTAATTGTCTCCTGTGTTTTTTTCTTTTTTGACACTTTTGGTGAATTAGTGGGGGGTACGATGTACCTGATACTATCTGGGGGCCCCCTCATTAAAGGGGGCTTCCAGATTCCAATAAGCCCCCCACCCGCACACCCCCACAACCACAGCCCAGGGTTGGGGTGAAGAGGCTCTTGTCCCCATCAACATGGGGACAAGGTGCTTTGGGGTGGAGGGTGCAGAGCCCCCCCCCTTGCCCCAAAGCTCCCATACTTCCCATGTTGAGGGCATGTAGCCTGGTGCAGTTCAGGAGGTCTGTTTGCTCACCCCCCCTATCCTGGCTGGCTAGGTTGCATGAACCCCACATCAATTTTTTTTTAAATTTGGCCCGGGGTTCCCCTGAAAAACTAAACCAGACCCGAAGGGCCTGGTTTGGACTGGGGGGGGGGGCCCATGCAAATCTTTTCAGTGATTTTGTGTATATTGCCGGGAGCCGGCAATACATTACAGTCACGATAATAAATGACAATTTTTCCTTTGGAAATGTCATTGCTCTGGCTATGTTCTAAACAACACAGAGGTGCGCCCTTTAACAGGTAGACTAAGGGACCCCCCCCAGGCACATTATTTAAAAGAATATTTCATTTTTATTGTTTCAGTTTTTTGCATTGATACTTGTCCCCTAGGGCAGGACCTGGGTCCCCATACACTTTTTAGGGCAATAACTTGCATATAAACCTTTAAAATGAGCACTATTGAGTTTTCATGTTCAAGTCCCATAGACTTTAATGGTGTTCGAAAGTTCGCACAAATTATTTGCCTGTTCGCATGTTCTTGTGAGAACTGAACCGGGGGGTGTTCGGCCCATCCCTACTTATAACTCACAGTTTTTCCCAAGTGTGAATCAGAGACGTAACTAGAACCCTCAGGGCCCCGGTGTAAGAAACCATGATGGGCCCCCCTGACCTCCCCCCTCCATCCGTGCCAAATGGACATCCTCCCAGAAATCTGCCCCCATGTATCCAGTGCAATTACAGCGGCCCTTTGCCATGCGATCAGCTGATCACATGTAAACAGACTTGCTGGTTATCTGCAGCCCTTTCCTCCCACACTGTGTCTGTGTGAGGAAAGGAAAGCCGTTAACTGGCAACAATGTCAGTAAATTAACAAGAGTGGTGTTGGAGTTGGCGCTGTCTCAGTGATGTATATATTATATATGTAAGTATATTAATCTGAAAGTGCAAAATGCTTAAAATTGATAATATTTCCTTGTGTACGTAAAAGCCGGTAAGTACATATTATTATAAACATAAATTAGTGTAATTAAAAAAGCAGTGTTAAACTAGAGAAAATTATTAGTGAAAATACAAATTATGTGTAAGAAGGTGAAATCCCAAGGAATGTAGAATGTGTTCCGTAAAAATCCGTAAAGAGTCCGTGAAAAGTCCGTAAAAAATAATTAAATCTGTAAACATCCAGAGAACATTTGTAAATATCAATAAAAGTTCTGACGATCAAATTCAATATTTGATTTCACACAAATAAATATATGTATAGATGATCTGTTGATAAAGGTGTTTCAAAATTTGCAAAGTGACTTCCGTGCGCGATCCTGCTTCCTTTGGTTAAGGTGACTTGTGCTCCCCTCCTGTGCCCACACTTACCAGAATCTCCTTACCCCTGCAGGGGTAGCCCGCATGTGGTAAATGGGGTCTTTTCCTCGATTTATAGGTGTACTTTGGTCCTTGTTCCTATTCGGTTGTTCCTGTCCAAAGTCCTTCAGGGCGCCATCCCGCTTTCCACCGGTTCAAAAATGGGAGAAAGGAAAATAAAAGCGTCCTCTGATAGTGTAGTAGGTTTGAATCAAGTCCGGTTTATTTAAGTAAAAAGGTATGTTTAAAAACAGCAGATAAAAGTAGAATCAGTGACTATAGCCAAGGGGATGCAGGCTCTGCCTGCTTGAGAAAGATATATTCCTGCTTCCTGTATTCCCCTTTGCGTTCCTCCTCATGGAACCAGCTCACCGAAGATGTGATGTAATCGCATTTAATGGTCACGTGACATCACATCCTCGGGAACCAGGGAGTAGGACAAAGCAGGATTTAGGGTTCCAGAATATAGGTTTTCAGGGGCACAGGGAAGTAATACCAAGGCAAGCTAACACAGCACTCCCAGGTTTAAATACACTTTCTGCAAACAGTCTCAGGTGATGCTTGATTGCAGGAGATGATATTAGGTCCTGACTGCGGAGAGACACCTGCTGGTGGACACTGGAAGTGCAGCCCCTAGGTCTGGGGGCTATAGTGCCACCAACTGGTGAAAGCGTTCCTAACAGTACCCCCCTCGAAGGAGCGACCTCTGAACGCTCCAACCAGCCATAGCAACAAGAGTCCTGAACGACAGTGTCTTATGAGTCCAAGGAATGCCAGGTTCTAGATCAGAGGCCCCGCTGCCGGGATCCAGAAAGATGCCAAGAATTCCACCGCCTGGGTCTGGTAACAGGTTAGGTACCTTAATGCTGGGGTACCATGGGTCATTTACAAACTTTGGCACATCCGGCCGGCCAGCGGGCACAGGATCAGCAGACTGAACAGTGGGCACAGGATCAGCAGGCTGGACAGCAGGCACCAGAACAGCAGGCTGGGAATCAGGAACCAGATCAGACTGAACAGCGGGAGCCGGTACACCAGGCTGGACAGCGGGCATCAGAACACCAGGCTGGACCACAGGCACCAAAACAGCAGGCTGGACAGTGGACACGGGATCAGCAGGCACCGGGTCATCAGGGACACAGGATCAGTGGGCACCGGCTCATCAGGCACAGGATCAGCAGGCACCGGGTCACCAGGCACAGGATCAGCGGGCACCGGGCCATCAGGCACAGGATCAGCGGGCACCGGGCCATCAGGCACAGGATCAGCGGGCACTGGGCCATCAGGCACAGGATCATCAGGCACAGGATCAGCGGGCACCGGGTTATCAGGCACAAGATCAGCGGGCACCGGGTTATTGGGCACAAGATCAGCGGGCACTGGGTCATCAGGCGCAAGATCAGTGGGCACCAGGTCATCAGACACAGGATCAGCAGGCACCAGGTCATCGGGCACATGATCAGTGGGCACAGGAACAGCGGGCACCAGGTCATCAGGCACAGGATCGGCAGACACCAGATCATCAGGCACAGGATCGGCAAACATCGGGTCATCGGGCACTGGATCAGCGGGCACCAGGTCATCGGGCACAGGATCAGCGGGCACAGGATCAGCAGGCATCAGGTCATCGGGCACAGGATAAGCAGGCATCGGGTCATTGGACACCAGGTCACCGGGCACAGGATTGGCGGACATCGGGTCATCGGGCACCGGGTCATCAGGCACAGGATCAGCGGGCACAAGATCAGCAGACATCAGGTCATCTGGCACAGGATCAGTGGACATCGGGTCATCAGGCACAGGAGCTGACAGGAACAGATTGGCTGTTGTGGAAGCAGACAGGAACAGATTGGCTGTTGTGGAAGCAGACTGGAACAGATCGGCTGGTGTGGAAGCAGATTGGAACAGATCGGCTCGTGTGGAAGCAGATTGGAACTGATCGGCTGGTGTGGAAGCAGACTGGAACAGATCAGCTGGTGTGGAGGCAGAACTGGATATTGGCTGAATTGGTTGGAAAAAAATGTCTGTTTCTTTTTAGGTTTAACCATTGAAGTTCTGTACGTGTCTGCAGGGCTGTAAGTAGGGGATGCAGCTGATGGGAGAGTATGGCTGGAGTATGGTAAGAAAGAGGGAGCGGTCGTTAAGGTGGATCTTTGTGGACTGGTTGTAAGCAGCGAAGAAGAGGTAGGTGGGTTAAAGTCAGGGTAGGTGCAGCAGGTGGAAGTGGGGTACTGATATTTGGTTGGTAGCAGAGTATATTGGGCTGTGACTGGGGTTGCTGTAAGCGAAGGAGAGAGAGACCTCTGGACAAACTGGTGGCTAATGGATGGATGCATGTCAACATTTACTGAGGACGACAGATCCAACCAAGCTTGAAGTAAAGGCTGAACAAATGTCAATTTACACTCTCCTTGTCTGACCAAAGAGTTCACTGCGTTGATACAGTCTAACAGAGCATATTGTGAAAACGCAGAGTAATGTTTAAAAAAATAACTTCTATCGTCTTCCAGGAGTCAGACAAGTGACGCCACCTGACAGACATCGAAGGGCGGTTTATAATCATCGCCGCCGGTAGGCGTACTTGATAAAGCAAACTGCACACACCTAAATCGAAGGCTGAACCTCTCCAAATGTCATACTGCCCTGATCAACCAGGGAATGAGCAAGACGCATACACTCCAATAGTTGATCACTGGTCCACTCTTTTAATGCCTGGCAGCAATGGTCACGATCCTCTGTCAGCAGCAGAGAAAAATAAATAACCTCTTCCAAACGCATTTTATCACAAACAGCCAAAACAAGATTGCTTTTCTGTGCAGCTACTTCTGGTCAGGAATGGCCTTGGTATTATGTCAGAAAACTGGTGTGACCAGAAATGTGTGGACTGCACAGAAAATACCAAACACAAGCGTAACTGAAATAAGAGGATTTATTATAAGATGTGACAGTGAACTAAAACGCACAACCAAAATAGCAATAGTGAGCCAACCAAAAGCATATAACTAGAGCAGTAGGGAAAGTCCAAACCATAAACTTCAAGCCAGGCCAGGGTCATCCATGGGAGATCAGTCAGAGGGAACTGGGGAGCAGGACAAAGCAGGATTCAGGGTTTGGGATGCAGTTTTCCAGAATACAGGTTTTCAGGATACACGTTTTCAGGGGCACAGGGAAGTAATACCAAGGCGAGCTAACACAGCACTCCCAGATTTAAATACACTTCCTGCAAACAGTCTCAGGTAATGCTTGATTGCAGGGGATGATATCAGGTCCTGACTGTGGAGAGACACCTGCTGGTGGACACTGGAACTGCAGCCCCTAGGTCTGGGGGCTATAGTGCCACCAACTGGTGAAAGCGTTCCTAACAGAGTGACGGTCCCTGGGACTGAAGGAGAGAAAGTGCTGGAGCAGGCTGGGAGGAGAAAAGGACAGTCTGTGGGAGCCTTGGAGGTCAAGGGAAGGAGAGAGTCACTGAGGAAAAGAGAAGGTCTAGAGGACCTGGAGTCAGCGATGGGCTAGGTGTTGAAGTCCGTCAAAGGCCGTTTTGCACAGAAGTACGTTTCTGCACAATCAGGGGCCCGTGTGCCCCTTTGCCTGTAATGGGCGTTCCTGAGAACAGAGAGTAGAGGCTTAATAAATTCCTTTTAGGCCGGAAACGAAGTACTGAGTTGGAGGGTGAAGGAGCAATAGCCTGCAGAGAGAGAGTCTGCAGGGTCAGCGCACACATACAGGCTTGTATGTGCCAACCTTGTACTATAATTCTTCTGGGCATCCCACAGTAAACCCTAATCCCCATCCAATTTCTCTCCCAATAAAAGAACAAAAACAAGAGCCGGCCTGGTCAGTGTCTTAGGATGTGTGATATGGTGTGATTGAGGTCAGCTAGCGGGTGAACCACAAGAGGCTGCATCAAGGGCTTATCTGTGGCAGACATTTGTGAACACAGCCAAGAATTGCACAGGAACCAGGAGTTGCATAACTGTCTTATTGCTGAGCCTGTCTCAGTCAATGAAGTAAATGCTGAATAATGCCGGAATAAATATAGCCTTCTTTTGGATATAAAGTCAAAAAAGGCATTGTCAGGGGTAGCTCTGTAATCTCTGTGAGAGCTGGAAAACATTTTTGGAGCTTTGTATTGTTGTATAGTCCCTAATAGAGTTATTTCCTAACTTTCTATGACAGTTTTGCCACTGTGACAGGAAGTGAGGGGAAATCCCTACACAGAGTTTGTAAACCTTTTCCACTTATTTATGAAAAAAGTCCTTGGTTGGAGTTACACTCTGTCACCCGTTCCCAAGTAAACTAAAGCCAGCCTAGGAAAGAGGAAGGTGCATACTTACCTTTCCAATGGCCCATATTTTAAAACTCTGCTATTTGCTATAATCCAACACTTTCAGGTATGTGGAACACCTGCTCCCCTGCTTCATGCTGTGGTTCCTCCTGCTTGCTCCTACTTTCCTTAGGACATACAATGCCTTGAAAATGTATTCATACCCCTTGACATGTTCCAGATTTTGTCATGTAAACATAATTTTTTATTGGGATTTTATGTAATAGACCAACACAAAGTGGCACATAATTGTGAAGTGGAAGGAACGTGATAAATGGTTTTCCAAGTTTTTTACAAATCAATATCTGAAACGTGTGGTGTGCAATTGTATCCAGCACCCTTTACTCTGATACCCCTAACTAAAATCTAGTGGAACCAATTGCCTTCAGAAGTCACCTAATTAGTAAATAGAATCCACCTGTGTGTAATTTAATCTCAGTATAAATATAGCTGTTCTGTGAAGGCCTCAGAGGTTTTTTAGAGAACCTTAGTGAACGAACAGCATCATGAAGGCCAAGGAACACACCAGACAGGTCAGGAATAAAGTTGTGGAGAAGTTTAAAGCAGGGTTAGGTTATAAAAAAATATCCCAAGTTTTGAACATCTCACAGAGCAATGTAATCAGAGAAGCAGCAAAGAGTCCCATGGTAACTCTGGAGGAGCTGCAGAGATCCACAGCTCAGGTGGGAGAATCTGTCCACAGGACAACTATTAGTCATGCACATAATTGGGTCTTTATGGAAGAGTGGCAAGAAGAAAGCCATTGTTGATAGAAAGCCATAAGAAGTCCAATTTTCAGTTTACTATAAGCCATGTGGGGACACACCAAACATGTGGAAGATCAGACGAGACCAAAATTGAACTTTTTAGCCTAAAAGCAAAATGCTATATGTGGCAGAAAACTACACATCCCCCTGAACACACCATTCCCACCGTGAAACATGGTGGTGGCAGTATCATGTTGTGGGGATGCTTTTCTTCAACAGGGACAGGGAAGCTGGTCAGAGTTGATGGGAAGATGGATGGAGCCAAACACAGGGCAATCTTAGAAGAAAACCTGTTAGAGTCTGCAAAAGACTTGAGACCGGGGCGGAGGTTCACCTTCCAGCAGGGCAACGACCCTAAACATACAGCCAGAGCTACAATGGAATGGTTTAGATCAACTACAGTAAATAAATAATACAATTAATTAATCAGGGTATATAATATACTAAACCCTTATGTAACAAATAATCCCTGTCAAATGACGGTGGGGTGGAACGGCTATTGTTCCGGGCGGACGTCATATGACGTTGCCCCTTTAAGCCGGGATTGCACGCAACCGGGCGCGCGCATCCCGGCTCTGACGGTGGTGGGTGTCCCTGGGACACACCGCGTCACCGACGGGGGTGCACAGCCATTGGTTATGGCTGTTTACCATCATCACGGCGATCACAAATGGCACTTCCCCCATTCGCACGGTGCATGAGCGCGATCGGGAGCACGCTGAGCGTGCGCGTCGGTGGGGGCGTGTTTCCAGGGCGGCTGATACTACTGTCACCGACACTGGTATCAGCCTCCAGCTGTTACCTTGGGATCAGCTGTGATCTACTTCACATCCGATCACATACAATGTAAACAGAGCGGTAACTCACTGTTACCAGCTCTTCCTTTCTCACACAGTTTCCGGTGTGAGGAGAGAAGAGCTAAGATCAGTGAGTTACTGATCTGTAAAGCAAAAACACACACCTGTCACATCCCCCCTGTCCCCCCCAATGCACCTGTCACCCAACAGTCACCACATCTGCCCCCATAAAGTGCACCTGTCATCATAAAGTGTACCTGTCATCATAACGTGTACCTGTCATCAGACTGCCATCATAAAGTGCACCTGTCACCCATCACCCATCAGTGACCGTGGCATGTCACCAGTCACCCATCAGTGACCTTGGCCTGTCACCCATCAGTGACCACCACCAGTCGCCCGTCACTCATCAGTGACCACCACCAGTCACCCATCACCCATCAGTGACCACCGCCAGTCACCCATCAGTGACCACCGCCAGTCACCTGTCACCCGTCACGCATCTGTGACCACCGCCCGTCACCCGTCACGCATTAGTGATCACCACCAGGCACTGGTCACCCATCAGTGACCACCACCAGACACCCGTCACCCATCAGTGACCACCACCAGAGACCCATCACCCATCAGTGACCACTGCCAGTCACCCATCACCTATCAGTGACCACCGCCAGTCACCCATCACCCATCAGTGACCACCACCAGTCACCCATCAGTGACCTCCACCAGTCACCCGTCACCCATCAGTGACCACCACCAGTCACCCATCACCCATCAGTGACCACCACCAGTCACCCATCAGTGTCCACCACCAGACTCCCATCACCCATCAGTGACCACCACCAAAGACCCATCACCCATCAGTGACTACCGCCAGTCACTCATCAC
>BLSH010440024.1:26319-39681 GCA_018402905.1 Glandirana rugosa
CTCGTGACGGTCTACATACTCCCATATTATGTTCATTTTAGGCGCGAGTGATTTTACATTTTTAACTTTTTTAATATTATTATCATTCTATTTATAACTACCACCGTCTTACGTGTTTGTTATCTAGATATAACAGGGTTTTTACATGATGACCATGAGCCAAGTTTGGATATAAACACCTGCGCTTGATCTACCATTATCTGGTAAGCCTGCATCCATTGTCTTTATCACGGCTGAAGAATTTTTGTGTCACTTTCTCATTGAGTGAATCACCTTCATCTATTGAAAGACTTTTGTTCTTAAATACCATAGGCGCTGCATATGATTATTCAGTACATTTTTGGGACAATATAGATCTATTGTTTGTGCATTCTGCCACCATCAATATTTATCTTACTATTATTATAATTTTTTCAATTTTTACATTTTAGTGAGCGCGGATTTTACTTGTATTATACCCTCATACATCTGGCAGTGCTCTGTGTACGCTCATACATCTGGCAGGGCTCTGTGTACGCTCATACACCTGGCAGTGCTCTGTGTACCCTCATACACCTGGCAGTGCTCTGTGTACCCTCATACACCTGGCAGTGCTCTGTGTACCCTCATACACCTAGCAGTGCTCTGTGTACGCTCATACACCTGGCAGTGCTCTGTGTACCCTCATACACCTGGCAGTGCTCTGTGTACGCTCATACACCTGGCAGGGCTCTGTGTACGCTCATACACCTGGCAGTGCTCTGTGTACCCTCATACACCTAGCAGTGCTCTGTGTACGCTCATACACCTGGCAGTGCTCTGTGTACCCTCATACACCTGGCAGTGCTCTGTGTACCCTCATACACCTAGCAGTGCTCTGTGTACGCTCATACACCTGGCAGGGCTCTGTGTACCCTCATACACCTGGCAGGGCTCTGTGTACCCTCATACACCTGGCAGTGCTCTGTGTACGCTCATACACCTGGCAGTGCTCTGTGTACCCTCATACACCTGGCAGTGCTCTGTGTACGCTCATACACCTGGCAGTGCTCTGTGTACCCTCATACACCTGGCTGTGCTCTGTGTACGCTCATACACCTGGCAGGGCTCTGTGTACGCTCATACACCTGGTAGTGCTCTGTGTACCCTCATACACCTGGCAGGGCTCTGTGTACACAGATATAATAAAGCTTAGTGCCTAGGTGGCCCCTCCCCCTCTCTATCTACAGACACACACACTATCCAGCCGCCTCCGGAGCGCTGCAGAGACGGGCGCTCTCCACAAGATGTCGCCAGACTTTTCCAGGCCGTTAAGTACGGGCTGAGCTCGTCTTGCTGTCATCACGGAGTCTCCCGTCTGATAGTAACGCTGTGAATTGTGGGCAGGAAGATCTCCGCCGCCCTCTCTCCGCCTACACTCCGGGGACCTTTGGGGGGGAGCTCCTCTAAGTGACCCGCCCACCTGGGTGCCGGAGAGCCCGTCTTCTCCATCTCTGTCCCCGATCAGCATCCCTCCGATGCCCGGAGCTCACCCTCCTGGAACAAGTGAGTAACCCAAACACACCCCCGCCTGTTACATAACGGTGCCCCAGGCTCCTCACCCTGGTACTGCCCATGGCTGATGGTGGGGACTGGAGGCTGGCAGTGGCCGTAGGTGACAGGAGGACCCGGAGTGCCAGGAGATACCCAGGGGGACTGGCACTGCCTCTGTGTCCTGGGTAAGGCTGCTACCGGAGAGGGATGGGGATCCTGGGGTGAGGTAGGTAGGATGGTGAACCTCACGGTGCTCCTCAGGGGTAGGCAGGATGGCGAGACTGACATCTCTCCTGGGAGGTAGGTTGGGTGGTGAGACTGGCAGTGGCCATAGGTGACAGGAGCTGCCCAGGGGGACTGGCACTGCCTCTGTGTCCGGGACCAGGGTAAGGCTGCTACAGGAGAGGGATGGGGATCCTGGGGTTAGTTAGGTAGGGTGGTGAGACTGGCAGCACTCTTGGAAGATAGGTAGGATGGGGAGACTGGCAGTGCCCCTAGGAGATAGGTAGGACGGTGAGACTGGTAGCACTCCTGGGAGGTGGGTAAGATGGTGAGACTGGTAACGCTCCTGGGAGGTAGTGTGGTGAGACTGGCAGCGCTCCTGGGAGGTAGGTAATGTGGTAAGACTGGCAGTGCTCCTGGGGAGTAGGTAGTGTGGTGAGACTGGCATCACTCCTGGAAGGTAGGTAGTGTGGTGAGATTGGCATCGCTCCTGGGAGGTAGGTAGTGTGGTGAGACTGGCAGTGCTCCTGGGAGGTAGGTAGTGTGGTGAGACTGGCATCGCTCCTGGGAGGTAGGTAGTGTGGTGAGATTGGCATCGCTCCTGTGAGGTAGGTAGTGTGGTGAGACTGGCAGTGCTTCTGGGAGGTAGGTAGTGTGGTGAGACTGGCAGCGCTTCTGGGAGGTAGGTAGTGGGGTGAGACTGGCAGCACTCCTGGGAGGTAGGTAGGGTGGTGAGACTGGCAGCGCTCCTGGGAGGTAGGTAGGGTGGTGAGACTGGCAGTGCTTCTGGAAGGTAGGCAAGGTGATTAGACTGACAGTGCTCCTGGGAGGTGGGTAGGATGATGAGACTGGCAGCACTCCTGGGAGGTAGGTAGTGTGGTGAATCTGGCAGCAGTCCTGGGAAATGGGTAGGGTGGTGAATCTGGCAGCTGTTTTTGGAGGTGGGTAGGATGGTGCAGCTCTTCTGAGGGATGGGAAGGGTGGTGAACCTACAGTTCTTCAGAGGAGTAGTTAGGATGGTGAGACTGGCAGCACTCTTGGAGATGTATAGGATGGAGAGACTGGCTGTGCTCTTGGAGGGTGGGTAGGACTGTGAGACTGGCACAGCTCCTGGGGAGTAGGTAGGGTGGTGAGACTGGCAGTGCTTCTGGGAGGTGGTTAGGATCGTGCAGCTCTCCTGGGGGGTGTGTAGGTTAGTGAACCTGCAGTGATCCTGGGAGGTGGGTATGGTGGCGAGACTGGCAACTTTCCTGGGAGGGAGGGTAGGACAGTAAGACTGGCAGTGCTCCTGGGAGGTGGGTAGGACGGTGAGACTGGCAAAGCTCCTGGGAGGTGGGTGAGACGGTGAGACTGGCATAGCTCTTGGGAGGTGGGTAGGATGGGGAGACTGGCATCGCTCCTGGGAAGTGTGATGAACAATGTGTCAGAGCACCGCTGCCTTCACCAACTTGTGACAAATGGCTGGTTAACCTTACATCATTTTCTGCTTGTGGGACAAGAATCTAAGTGCCAGTAGATTGAGAGAGCTTGTCACTGGGTTTAGCTTTGCTACACTGCCACCAGATAGGGTTCTACCTATAACCTGTTCTGTAACCCACAGTGTCACCGCAGAGCGGTATATTCAGAGACTTACCACATAGTAGCTCTCTTCAAAGAGACTGGGATTCTTTAAAGAGTAACTCCACTTTTGTGTAAATAATGTAAATAATATAGTGTATACAACTGTGACACAAGTCATGTTTTTATAGAATGTTATTCAATTGTTTCTTTCCTTTTCAATCTGCAGCATTGTATCATTCTGTAAAATGCAATGCAATATGGCTACTCGGAGGCATTCTGTACATAGATGGTGTACAGAACGCCCCCCAGAAATATAATTGCCTGCTTGTGTGACTGATTTTTCCAGAAGTCTGCAATCCAAGTCAGATTGTGGGCATCCCCCTGCAACAAAAATGCAATTTTAATGAAATACACCCAAAAGAAAATCACTTCTAAAGGGATGCAGACCCTGCTACTTTCCTCATTAGAGTCCTGCAAGTGCAGCAGCTGATTGGGAATTATAAACTCATTCCCTTATAGATTTATTCTACACGTGGACACAGACAAATAGTTATAGATTCAGAATAACAAAACGCAGGAATGTGCAACAATCCCTGCAACGTACATACAGTAGATCACCCAGACGGATTTTTTTTCCCAACAAAAGTGGAGTTGGTGCATTAGAGACAATATTAAAGTGTTACTAAACCCACAACAGTAAAATCTATGCTTGTTATACTCCCTGTGGAACTTTAGGGATTAATCAGCTGCATTGTGTAAAAAGGCTGTTTTATCCTGTATGCAAAGATCCTTCTCTCCCTGCACTGTCCAACTGGGGAAACCAGCTATCACACAGGTAGGGTTGACAAGCTGCACATGCTCAGTTGTGTCTTTTATGCTGGAGAGAACTTTCTCAGAGATAGCTAGGTCACATGATATTGACCTCACACATGTGGGTGTGTATACAGGCCGCAGTGGAAATCTCCTCCTACCTGAAATCTCAGCACTGGACAAACTGTGCAGTTTATGAGGTAACTGTGGTATACAGATCAGCCTAAAAGGTATACAGTGACAGTATTTTAATGTAAAAAGAAGATTTATAAGCTGTGGGGGGGGGGGGCAAGATGAACTATTTTCATATTAGTGGGTTTAGTAACACTTTTTGATGATTTTAAAATATTATTTAATTAAAAAAGACAGAAAAAAATGGTGCACAGAAAATATTTACAGAAAAAAGGCATTTAAAGTAAAATGGGACAATGTAACAGAAATCAAAAAGAGTTGAAAAATGAAAAATACTTAACAAGTCCTGGTGATTAAAGTCCAATCAATAAGGAAGACGGTACAGTGGCTCCCAAGTTCTTTGCTTTGATGGTAAAGGAGAGCTCTGGCCTGTGGATGTGGCCCCTATTTTCTTGTCCGTGAGCAGGACGTTGGCAGCAATTATCTTACCAATTAAGAGGATTGAGGAGTGGCCGATGGGACATTACAGGTTTATGACCATGCAGTGGCCACTCCCTACAGCGCAATATATATATAGATAGATAGATAGATAGATAGATAGATAGAGATATATATAGATATTAATCTTTGAATATGTACAGTTTTCATTTTGGTATATTATTGTCCAGCATGAAATTTACCTATAAATGATTCCAAATATGATGGGTATTGAATGCCTATTTCATGTAGAAGAGATATTGTGTCCCATTTGCGTCCCGTACCCTCTAATATAGTGATGTTTGGACTTACAATGCTTCTAATTAACAGCTACATGTAAAATATCGTTCTTCTGATTGTTTTAAAATGCACTGACGTTTTTGACTCTACAAGAAAAACTAGCAACGTGTATTTGCTGACTAAGCCAGCTAAGTTATCTACGATGACCGGTTAGTGAAGAGGATATCTGCTTGCTTTCCTAAAGCTGCTTTCACGTATCAGCGTATTGAATCGCGGGCAGATTTGCTGCGAATCTGCCCACTATTTGAGAGCACCGATATGTGAATGGCAAAACGCGGAATGCATATTTGAGATGCCATTCGTTTTAATGACACCTCAAACATGCTGCGGTTCTGCCGCGATAGTCGGGCGATAAAGCGTGCTGCAATCGCGGCAACACGCAGCGGGACGCGTGTCGCCCCAACAAATAGTTCAGGACCTACTTTGGGGCGACATGCGTACCACAATTGCATCTATCACTCAACAATCGCACCAGACCCGCACCGTGTTTTGAGGTGTCATCCAAGTGAATGGCATCTCAAATATGCGTCCCGCGTTTTGCCATTCACATATCAGCGCTGTCAATTTGTGAGCAGATTTGTGGCAAACCTGCCTGTGATTCAATACGCTGATATATGAATGCAGCCTCATTCCTAAACTTTGAGTGAGACAGAAATGTGTTTTGGGTTATTAGGGTTCAGTGGCGACTGGGGGTCAGTATTGGGGGAGTAGCGGGAAACTAAACACCACCCCCTCTCTCCCGTGGGAGACAGACTGGAAGGTCGCGTTTCTCCCCCCCCTTGCTGGAGACAGACGGCAAGGCGTCGATCAGAGGCCTACTTGCCTATGGAGGCAGATGATGAGGATCCGGGCTAAGGCTGCTGCTCCTCGCTCCAGCTTGCGAAGCTTGAGAATAGCCAGGGCCATTGCTTCTCCTTCCGGCTGAACGGGAAGTGGGCCCGGGACCCCTTTCCTGATTGGCTGGGAGGAGAATCAGGAAGGCAATAGCGAATATTAATTTGGTATTGTCACACAACTGGGTCTGCGCCCCAAGTCCACCCTTTTTTGAAGCCAATTAGATCCTCAGACTAATCATGTGCTTCAAAAAAATAAAATGAAATCCATGTGTCCGGCACGTTGCATGTAGATTAGGGCGGTGAGACTGGCAGCGCTCCTGGAGGGTGGGTAGGATGGTGAGACTGGGTGTGCTCCTGGGATGTAGGTAGGATGGTGAGACTGGCAGTGCTCTTCGGGTTGGGTAGGACGGTGAGACTGGCAGTTCTCCTGGCAGGAGACCAGGATAGTGAGACTGGCAGTTCTCATGGTACGTGGGAAGGATGGTAAGACAGGTAGTTCTCCTGGAACGTGGGAAGGATTGTGAGACTGGCAGTGTTTCTGGGAGGTGGGTAGGATGGTGAGATTGGCAGTTTTTCTGGGAGGTGGGTAGAATGGTGAGATTGGCAGTTCTTCTGGAAGGTGGGTAGGACGGTGAGACTGGCAGTTCTTCTGGGAGGTGGGTAGGACGTGAGAGTGGCAGCGCTCCTGGAAAGTGGATATGATGGTGAGACTGGCAGTGCTCCTGGGAGGTGGGCAGGATTTTGGGAGGGGCAGTGATCCTAGGTGATGATCAGCTCTGTGTGACTGACATTTCCCTAAGCAATGGGTGGGATGTAGCAGCAACCAAAACCTATGGAAGAAGAACAGGCTGGTGAACGTATTGGTAGCCCTAGTTTTGGGAGTGATATGGCATGAGTGTGATATGTGGGTCAAGCTTTCCTTCTTTTTATTATTTTTCTTAGGGGAATCCGCACATAAATAGTGCATAGTCCCAGTTATTAGGAGAGTAGATAAATATTCCTATCACCCTTTGTAACTATTTATAGCTACTTTTTAATGTGGTTTACTTTGCTATGATATCCTAATAAAGATACAGTACATCTCTTGGATTACAGACCATGGAAGCGTTTTTTAACCCTAATAATGCACGTCTCCTATTTGCTCCCTTTTGGTCTGGTAAAAGTCATGAAACGTAATTCGTTACATATATTTAATTAATGCAAAGAAAGTTCCAGTTGACCCTTCCTGAAATCCAGTAAGCTTGTGTATTTCTTTAACCGCTTCAGTACCGGGTACTTTCACCCCCTTCCTGCTCAGGCCAATTTTCAGCTGTCGGTGCTGTCGCACTTTGAATGACAAAGTCATTTCCAGATGTGTACTTGCTGATGTGATGATAGAATTATACCACAGGAATAGTTCAGTGACATGGATATTGACATGGCCAAGCCAGTGGACTAACATTAGGACTGATCAATGCTTGTCTTGGTTGGATGGATGTGATTTTTCTATCAACATTTCCCTGACTGATCTGTAGTTTAAAGAAGAACAAAACTGGAAAACCTGTATTACATGTATGTAATATTGTGCATGAAACTTGTGATTCTTCGTTAACCATCCATTAACTGTTTAATAATAAAGTTGACTTCATATGGTATAACTGTGTAGTTCTGGCTGATCACTTCTCTATATACAGTGACAAGGAAAAAGTATGTGAATTCCTTGGCAATAACATTTAATTTGCCAAAAAATGTCATCTGATCCTCATCTAATGCAGGCCATAGATAATGCTATTTTCTTTATTCATCAGCACAGTCAGTGTTGATTTGGGGCCCCCGTGCTGCAGCGCTATTGTGTTCTCCTGCATGGGAAGCCATAACTGCTGGCAGAACACAGTGATTACTGCTAGCGGCTATAGCTGCCAGCAGTAATCTAATGTTGAAATAACTAATTTACATAATCGATTATTAAAATAGTTGTCAACTATTTTCGTTATCAATTAGTTGGTCAGCTGATTAGTTGGCCTGCATACAGAATGTATTATTTGTTTAAAGTGCTTCCAAAGCCTAAACAATTTTTACCTTAATGCATTCCTTCCATCAGCATCCCCTCTCACTTTGCCACGCCAATGTCATCCGGAAGTTCGGGCCCCCTCCACCTTCCCCTTGCCACCGGGCAATTCACAAAGCACAGCAAGGTACCGGCTGTGAAACCGCAAGGCTTCACTGCCGGTTTCCCTTACCCAAAATTGCAGAGGCAGATTGAAGAATGGGCTTGGGCGAAGACACTGCTGGATTCGTGGTCAGGTAAGTGTCCTAATAATAAAAGTCAGCAGCTTCAGTATTTGCAGTGGATTTGCACAGAGCAGCCCGGATCATCCTCCTACTCGGGTCCCTTTTCGGTGCACCTGGCCCCTCCCTCCTGTCTAGTACCCCCACAGCAAGCAGCTGGCTATGGGGGCACTCGAGCCGAGTCACAGCTCCGTGTATCCACGGAGCTGCAGCCCGGCCCCGCCCTTCTCCCTCCCGATTGGCTAACTGACTTTGACAGCAGCAGGAGCCAATGGTGCTTTTGCTGTGTCTCAGCCAATCAGAAGGGAGAGTATCGGATGGCCGAGCATTCCTGGACATCACTGGATAGAGATGGGGCACAGGTAAGTGCTAGGGGCTGCTGCTGCACACAGGTTTTTTTATCTTAACCATTTCAATACTGGGCACTTTCACCCCCTTCCTTCCCAGACCAATTTTCAGCTTTCTGTGCTCTTGCACTTTCAATGAGAATTGCGTGGTCATTCTACACTGTACCTAAATGAAATTCTTATCTTCTTCACACAAATAGAGCTTTCTTTTGGTGGTATTTAATCACTGCGTTTTTAATTTTCCGCGATATAAGCGAAATAAGAGCGAAAAATTTGAAAAAAAAACCCAATATTTTCTACTTTCTGTTTTTAGAAGAAATTCAATAAAATCTAATTTTGTCATAAATGTATGTCTTTGGTAAAAAAAATAAATAATTGTATAATAATTGTTTGTGTGATCACGGACAGATGTGCGCAGATGATCACACGGACAGATGTGCGCAGATGATCACACGGACAGATGTGTGCAGATGATCACACGGACAGATGTGTGCAGATGATCATTGGGACAGATGACTTTACTGGGACATATGTGGGACTGGTGTTTTATTGTGGGGTGACATTGTTGGGGGCACTGTGTGAGGACACTGGGACAGTGATCAGTGTGTAAACAGCTCATACACACTGATCACCGCCGGCTGCAGCGATCCGCTCTCCCTCTCCTCACTGACAACTTCCATCTGAGGAGAGGAAGAGCTGGTCACCTAGCAACCGGATTGCTGTTTGCATCACATGATGGCTGTGATTGGACACAGCCATCATGTGATCAGGAAGGCTAATCAGAGCCCTCCTGCCGATCTGAGATGCGCTGTGTCCGGGTAAAACAAGCACATCGGGATTGCGGTGCTGCGCAGGCACGTGGCTCCACGATCCCGCTCCTTCTGAAGGACGTTCCTGAACGTCCACTCAGGAGGAAGAAGCGCCCACCCGGCCGTATATATGCAGTGGCCGGGTGGGAAGTGGTTAATGCATAGAATGCATTAAGGTAAAAAAAAACTTCTGCCTTTACAAACACTTTAAAAGAGCAATATGGGTTTGGGGATTTTCTCCCCATTATTCTTACATAGATGGATGCTACATCTGTTCCCCGGCACTTCTACACTGAGAATCGAGACATCAAACCGCGCCGATGGCTCGGTTCTCACAGATCTCTGAGCGGAGAGCTGCTGGCTGTCAATCGGCAAGCCCTCTGCTCTGCTCCTCCACACTCACTGGAGCGCTGAGCTGTGGAGGGGCGGGGATCGGTCGTCTCAGGCTCTTAGCGGCTCATGGATCTTCCAGCCTGGATGGACACTGGTGACGTCAACAGAGAGCAGACGTTAGTCCACTCACTGCTGAAAACGGGTCACAGGAGTTCAAAATGAATTGCACTCCTGTGACCCATAGGAGAAGTACGGCTAAACGAGCTCAGGCCATACTTCTCCTTTTTAAAGTAGAAAAAAACTTATGTTGCCACCTTCAGGAGACTGACAAAAAGACAGGAATTCCCCTGCTAGGCATAACCCCTCAGGCAAGGCATCATTTTTTTGGTTTGCCAGCTTCTTAGGTGACAATTATGCCCATGCAGTCTCTGACTGAAAATGCTGCTAATTTCTCAATGGTTCCACTTGGATAGCTCTCAACGAATCCATTTTCCTATGGTTCTTCTACATTCAGGGGATTAGTACCCGGGCCCTGCTCTGGACATATGGGAACACCGGGAACACCCAGTAGCATATCTGACATCACTAGACCCGGGGAACGGGACCTGAGTGCAAAGATTTATTGCCTTTTGGACCAGTAAGGTGCTATACATGTCCTGAGCAGTGATCCCCAGCTAGGGAGTCGAGTCCCTGAAGGCCCTTGTGGTATTGCCTAACGTGATGGATAAAGATTGGATCACCTGCTGGGTTCTGCGGCATGGACTGATTAGTGCCCTGGAGTAGTCTCTGCTGGTGCCCTCCCACCCCTGGGGCAGGACAGGAAAAGTGGCTATCAGTGCTTATTAACATGTTTTTGGGGCCTGTTGCCCTATTGCCATGTTGTTCTCCTCTAATTGTAAGGGTTTTGGGGTATCACCATTGTAACAGAGATGAAGATAACTTGTGTGCCAGGGTGTGTTTATAAAGAAAATTTTTTTTTTTTTGGTTGCCTGTAAAATCCTTTTCTTGGAGTACTTCACAGAACACAGGGATCCCTCCCCTCTGCCATTGTGGTTCATGGTTTGCTACAAAAACTGAAGGCTTATCTGCTGGGGTCCATTTTTTTTTGCTGGTGTCCATCCACCTGAAGGTGGCAGCATAACCCTATCTTGGATGTTACAGGTAAATCAAAAATCGGATTATCTTGCACAGATCATTTTTTAGCATTTGACACACTAGATGCGTCTCCCTATGCAGACCCATTAATTTAACCACTTCCTGTCGAGCGTACATATATAAACATCCTAGACAAGAAGTGGTTATACCAGGATCATAGCTGCAGCTAAGCTATGCAAGTTGCTGGCAGCCGGCTTTCAGGTGTAGGTGATCCAAGTGGCTATATAGCAGCCCGATGACATTTGTAGTGCTCGGAAGGGGGCTTCCCTCCTGCTGCTGTTCGCGGGCTCTCTTGCTGCACTTCTTTACCTTTTTGGTTCTTTGTTTACCTGGCCGATATCGGCCAGGGAGGCAGCCAATCAAACCATTCTGTGTTTGATCGGATCCCTTGGAGAGCAGAAGAGGGATGCACTGATTTTTCTATAAAGAGTACCTGTCGCTGCCCAAGCTAAGGGATGTTGTCTATACTTTGTGATAGCAATAAAGTTAAATAAAAGTAAAAAAAAAAAAGTTAAAGTCCTTGTGCTCACTCGCAAATGCGCACTTAGGTCCGGCATGCATATGTTAACAGTGATTGTGCAACACAAGTGAGGTTTTGCAGCAAATGTCACTGAGAGAAAACTCTAGTGCCAGAGATTCAGTTTAACTCTAAACTCTAGTGGCCAGTAAAGGCTTTCAAAACGTCGCCTATGGACATTTTCAGGTATCTTAGTTTTTTGCCATTTCATGGGCGTGCAAAATATTGATTCTTGACATGTTTGGTATTTGTTTACTTGGCTCAACATCATCTTTTATATTTTACCAAATGTGGGTATTATATTGTGTTTGTTCACACCAAAATGCATTTAATGTATTTTTCATGAAAATGTTTGATAAACAGCTGTGCAAATATCGTGCAACATAAAAAAAAAAAAAAAAAATCAACAGCCACCATTTTATTTTCATGGGCTTCTGCTTTCAGAAAAACATATAAGCTCTAAGTAATTATCTAGCAAAAAAAATTGAAGATTTTTGCACTTATGAGATGAATGTCAATATTTGCCTGTATGCCCGCAATGTACTGTGGACAGGTGGCCGCTGTAGACAAATCGATGTAGGCATATGTTGCTGCCTACTTCTAGGTTTCGGGCACGCACATGCGCACCCTCCTTCTGGCACTTGCTGTGATTGCACACAGCAGGAGCCTTTCAGCAAGTCCCGGCCAATTATCCACAGCCGGGACCTGATGATTTGCTGTGTACAGTCACAGCCCAGAGCTCTTGGTTGGTAAACAACACAGAGCTCTGTACAGAGGGAGCGATCTGTCAGTTTCTCATTCCTGCAAAGATGGCCTAGGCTGTAAGAAGATTGCCTGAAACTGAGCTGCAGCACGGTGGCCAAGACCATACAGCTACAGGACAGGTTCCACTCAGAACAGGCCTCGCCATGGTCGACCAAAGAAGTTGAGTGCATATGCTCAGCGTCATATCCAGAAGTTGTCTTTTGGGAAATAGATATGAGTGCTGCCAGGATTGCTGCAGAGGTTGAAGGGGTGGGGGGTCAGCCTGTCAGTGTTCAGACCATACGCCACACACTGCATCAAATTGGTCTGCATGGCTGTCTTCCCAGAAGGAAGCCTCTACTAAAGATAATGCACAAGAAAGCCCATAAACAGTTTGCTGAAGACAAGCAGACTAAAGACTTGGATTACTGGAATCATGTCCTGTGGTCTTATGAGACCAAGATAAACTTATTTGGTTTGGATGCTGTCAAGTGTGTGTGGCGGCAACCAGGTGAGGAGTACAAAGTGTCTTACCTACTGTCAAGCATGGTGGTGGGAGTGTCATGGTCTGGGGCTGCATGAGTGCTGCCAGCACCGGTGGAGCTACAGTTCATTGAGGGAACCATGAATACCAACATGTACTGTGACATACTGAAGCAGAGCACGATCCCTCGCTTCAGAGACTGGCCCGCAAGGCTGTTCCAACATGATAATGACTCCAAACACACCTCCAAGGCTACCACTACCTTGCTAAAGAAGCTGAGGGTAAAGGTGATGGACTGGCCAAGCATGTCTCCAGACCTAAACCCTATTGAGCATCTGTAGGGGCATCCTCAAATGGAAGTTGGAGGAGCCCAAGGTCTCTAACATCCACCAGCTCCATGATGTCAAGGAGGAGTGGAAGAGGACTCCATTGGCAATTTGTGAAGCTCTGGTGAACTCCATGCCCAAGAGGGTTAAGGCAGTGCTGGAAAATAATGGTGGCCACACAATATATTGACACTTTTTTGCCCAATTTAGACATTTTCACTTAGGGGTGTATTCACTTTTGTTGCCAGCAGTTTAGACATTAATGGCTGTGTGTTGAATTATTTTGAGGGGACATCAAATTTACACTGTTATACAAGCTGTACACTCACTACTTTACATTGTAGAAAAGTGTCATTTCTTCAGTGTTGTCACATGAAAATATATAATAAAATATTTACAAAAATGTGAGGGGTTTACTCACTTTTGTGAGATACTGTGTGTGTGTGTGTGTGTGTATATGTGTGTGTGTATATGTATGTGTGTGTGTGTGTGTGTGTGTGTGTATATGTGTGTATATGTGTGTGTATATA
>BLSH010440024.1:78259-89051 GCA_018402905.1 Glandirana rugosa
TCCAAAGTATAATACTGTAACAACCATTTTTGAAGACTAAACAGTTGTGAATGCGCCTACGAGGGGAGAAAAAGTTGCCCTATGGCCTTAGATGCCTTATGGCTAATTATTTAATTATTGTCTACTAGAGAAGTATTGCAATTGTGTTTTTTTTAAGAATTCTACTTGCCTAGGTGGATGCAGCATCAGTCCGATGATCCATCTTTCCCCCTGCCAGCTCTAAGACTCAGAACTGAGCAATCAAACTCCACTGATGGCTCAGTTCTCACAGCTCCCTGAGCAGAGAGCTGTTGACTGTCAGTCAGTGGCTCCCTGCTCTGGGCTGTGGAGGGAGCAGGAGTGGCCGGCTCAAGCTCTTATCGGCTCGCTGAGAGGCTGAGTGGGGTGCTGGTCCAGGTTCCCGCGTGGATCCCAATCTTTCCTGAGCCTGGACCGGCTCTGTGACGTCAGCCTACAGCGGGCTTTAGCTGAAAACTGGTCAGAGGAGTGCAGAACGAACTACATTCCTGTGCTCCACAGAAGTACAGCCAAATGAGCTTTGGCTGTACTTCTCCTTTAAAGTGGCATTAAGCCCCAAAACAAAAAAAAAATATTGCAATTTACCAGTCTCTAAATGTGACGGCTGTCTTAGTTTCCTTATTTTAGGCCTTTTCTTTTCATCTCAGTGATCTGGCCAGTAATAAAGTTCCTGTCTTAGGGTGCCTCCACTCTGGATGGTGGAGCATCAGAGTCATCTTTTGGATAGCAGTATTCTCAATCTGGGGGAGGGTAGTGTTGGATGCACTAGCATCAAATAGAGCTTGTTTTTTTTAAAAAAAAAACAATGGGACTTACTGGCCAGATGACAATAGAAGGAAGGAAAAACAACCCCAGGGTGGGGGAAGAGGAGGAGGACCCCCACGGTGAGGAAAAGCGACCCCTAAGTCACAGAGCAGCAGAAGGCAATTTGGAAAAAAGTGTAATTTTATTAAGGTACAAAAGATAACAAGATTACAAAAAGGTGTCAGGGATCAGAGAAGGACTAGACCTCAATTATAAAAACAATGAAGACAACGTTGTCTCAAACAGGGGGGGGGAAGGGTAGCAGCTGCTTATGCATCTCGCCATACATAACCCAGGACGCACTCACTTAACATCAACCTAAACCGGCTATAATGTAAACGGTGCTATCCTGGTGTGGGATGTAGCTGAGCTAGGAAGGTCGGGAGTCTCAAATGAAAGGCAGTAGGATGGAGCTCTGAGGAAATTAGCGTCTAAGCCAATGAAACGCGTCAGCGGTGCGTCATCACGCACGTGACGTGGGAGGGAAGGAAAGGAAGGGCGGAAGTTGTCCGGCGCTTGGAGACTTTTGGACCACGTGACGTCCACCGGGATTAGTCATCTCAGCTGATTCCTGCTGAACTGTTCAAGTTCCTGCCTACACACGCCGGCATACGCCTGGGAGAACCATGAGAATGCCCACCACGGATTGAGGTCACCTTCAGTATGGGATTACCTAGGAACATCGCTCCGGAGAAATGAAGGATCGGGTGAGGCAATCTCAGTTTATACTTTATCACTCATAGTGATTCCCAGGGCCTTTTGCTGTGTGAGAACATTGAACTATCTCTAGTTGATCGCTGAGTTGCTCTAGCTACGGTTGGTAAGGCTGACTGCTGCGGAATCAACTTTTTCTTTTGTTGATCCATCATTACATCAGTGCACTCCCTGTGTTATATTTCACCAGCCATCGGGCCTCTATATGTTTTTAGTGGGTCCCACCATCCCTGCTACCCCTGCACATCGAGGACATCTGTCACCAAGTCTTCCATCCTACTGCCTTTCATTTGAGACTCCCGACCTTCCTAGCTCAGCTACGAAAGTCTCCAAGCGCCAGACAACTTCCGCCCTTCCTTTCCTTCCCTCCCACGTCACGTGCGTGATGACGCGCCGATGACGCGTTTCATTGGCTTAGACGCCAATTTCCTCTAGAGAGCTCCATCCTACTGCCTTTCATTTGAGACTCCTGACTTTCCTAGCTCAGCTACATCCCACACCAGGATAGCACCGTTTACATTATAGCCGGTTTAGGTTGATGTTATGTGAGTGCGTCCTGGGTTATGTATGGCGAGATGCATGAGCAGCTGCTACCCTTCCTCCCCCTGTTTGAGACAACGTTGTCTTCATTGTTTTTATAATTGAGGTCTAGTCCTTCTCTGATCCCTGACACCCTTTTGTAATCTTGTTATCTTTTGTACCTTAATAAAATTACACTTTTTTCCAAATTGCCTTCTGCTGCTCTGTGACTTAGGGGTCGCTTTTCCTCACCGTGGGGGTCCTCCTCCCCTTCCCCCACCCTGGGGTTGTTTTTCCTAAATTATGGTTTTTGACCCTTGGTCTGCACGGGCTGAAGGTTCAGCCAGTGATGCGGCAGATTTGGCTTTAACTTTCCATTGTGGCCACTTTACCACTGTGTAGTAGTCCCGGGGTAGTAGATCCAGATGGGGTAATTTCTTTTTTCTTGGACAATAGAAGGAAGCCTAAAAAAGAAAAACAATGCATCAGTCACATAAAAGAATTGGTAAACTGCATTATAATGTGTGCTTTTAGGTTTATTACTGCTTTAATTAGAAGTGCAACTGCACTTACAGTTTTCACTTCGTGTTACTAAACCCACAACAGTAAAATCGGTCTGTATATGCAGTAAAGCATGCTTGTTCTACTCCCTGTGGAACCTAAGGGGTTAATCCTCTACATTGTGTAAAAATGCTGTTTGATCCTGTATGCACAGATCCTCCCCTTCTTGCATTGTCTCCAAAACATTTCTGGAGTTACTGGAGTCGGGCTGGATTTGAATAGAAGTCGCATCATGGTGATCTGACTTGCGGTGCGACTTGTGTGCTCAGGATCTTGAAGGGGGACCCCTGCAAAAATTTTTAAAAAATTGCGTGGTGTCCCCCCCCCCCCCTTCTCCCCAAGAAATTTAAGGGGGAATCCCCACGCCCAACAAATGGCATGGGGTTCCCCCCCCCCAAATCCATACTAGACCCTTATCCGAGCATGCAGCCCAGCAGGTCAGGAAAGGGGGGGGGGGAAAGGGAGCACCCCCCCGGACCATACCAGGCCGCATGCCTTCATCATGGGGGGATGGGTGCTTTGGGGCAGGGGGGGACCTCTATTCTTCCTCTGTTTTACTTCCGATGTTGACACGATGCGATCTCCTGCACTAATGGTGTCTCCGCGCTGTGTGTCGACTTATATTGGCATGGGACGGGGCCACCCGATGACGTCATCAGGAGGCCCTGCCCCTTATGATGTCACCACCTGAGGCATGATGGGGCGGTGACATCATAAGGGGGCGGGGCATCCGGATGACATCTGCTAGGCGGCTAAACGTGCATTGACGTCAATGCAAAACGCTGATGGAATCTTTTTTTTTTTTCTGGAGTTGATACTAGCTTTACAGCTTGTTTTTCATAATGCCCGTGTGTATGAGGCCTTAGAGGAAATTTGTGCATGTAACTCCCAACAAATGGAAATTTGAGATTTAAACTGTGTCCACATAGTGTACCTTTTTTCAAAGGGTCCTCTGGTCAGTCCTATGAAGTCACCCTTAAAAAAAAAAAAAAAATAGGTCTGGCAGTGAAAGGGTTAAAATCGGGTAAGCTACGCTGTTTGAAGACATTCTCAACTGTTTTTACGGTCCACAAAATGTGTGTGTGTAGTTGCTACAAAGCCAGGTTAATTCATTAAATCAGGGCAAAGAGCATTGCTCAGTATGCCATAGCAACCAATTAGTCGTCGGGTTGCTGTACTCGGGCCAGTGACAGATGGAATTAAAAACTAGTGACTGGCTTATTGTGCATGCTATATTGCACAAAAAGCATGATTAAATACTCAAATTACATCTGGAACTGAAACCTAGCTCTTTTTTACATTTATTTTTAAAGTCAGGGAATTTAATAGCATACGGTGGCTTTCAAAAGTATACCTCCCCCCTACCCACCCTCTTTTTAGACTTTTACACATTTTGCAGTGTTACAACCTAAAACTATGGGTTTATTTGATATTTTTTACCATTTGATTTCAACATCATACTTATGATTTTGAAAGTTCAACACTTCAGTAAGTAGTGAAGAGGTAAACGCTTAAGCAAGCCTTTGTCATTTCCATGTTCAAAGGAAACCTCCAATTAATTTTGGGTGGGAAGGAGGTAAGTTGGGTAAATGCAGACTAGATCTGTATATGGTAAAGAACTTTTATAATACATGCTATAGGTGTCATGCAAGGCTAAGGATCAAGTTCTGCTGGCCTTTGCTTTCCCCTCTGATCTATGGGAATGCAAAACCCACTTGAAGCAGGCCAAAAGGAAGTAATTGTGAGCCGATTAATTCTGAATGAACTTAGAAGCATCTCAGACCGGTGTCATCAACACAGGCCCTCCAGCAGTAGAATTAACTGTATCTTGAATTGTCATACTG
This sequence comes from Glandirana rugosa, assembly GCA_018402905.1. Lineage (NCBI taxonomy): Eukaryota > Metazoa > Chordata > Amphibia > Anura > Ranidae > Glandirana > Glandirana rugosa. Next base: position 82,720 of record BLSH010440024.1, read on the forward strand.
GTGTTTTTAGATGGCTTTTAACTAAAGCCGGCCATAGACGGAGAGATTTTCTTTCCTGCAACCACAGGTTGCTGGAAAGAAAAATCGATTGAGTCAGTGTTATGGGGGGAATCATTCCCATGAAGCCAATGTGTTCTCCCCGGGGGGAAGCCGTCCCTTGCTGGGAGAACACAGTGATTACTGCTAGTGGCTATAATAGCTGCTAGGAATAATCACATGTAAAATCTGACAGGCTGGTTGTACCCAAGTTGATCGATCACCTTGGGTACATTCAGCCAGCCCATACATGGTTCAGATATTGGCCGGTTCAGCAGGGACCAGTTTGAACGTCTATGGCTGACTTAAGGGTAAATTGTGTTTCTACATTAATAGAGAATACTAAAGATTTGTGTAGCCATTATTCTCCATCCCCTCCTAAGAAGTCTGTTTGTAGGATTGTTTTTCAACATGCCAGAAACAACTGATTACAAGCAAGGGTCAAAATCCAGAAAAAAAGAATATCATAATAGCTCTGATCCATGGATTTGGGTCTGTAGAGCAAAAAGCACCTCTTCCAGCAGTCGACAACGAAGGAACGTGAGTTTTTTTTTTTATAGTTGCGTGTGTGTCAACCTTCTTCTTGGTTGCTTTATGTCCTTTGCCTTGCTTTTGTCTTTTTGACCTTCACATATTTCCCTGTGGAACCTGAAAACTTTTCTATTCTGTTGTAACTACTGAATTTAGACTAGTACTGTGGTAGAACTTTGGAAGCTGTGTTTTCTGTCTGCTTGTGCCTTATTTTCTGCTTAGCTTTTTTCCAGTTGTGTTTTGAAAACTTTTAGAAGTTTTTCTCTTTTTTTATTTTTTTATTTTTTTGTGGTAAACTGCAGTATTTCTTCTGTTGCTGTGATTTGTAGTTTGACAACAGCAAAAGATTTTCCTGTTAACTGTGATTTAACCCCACCATACATGGATTGAAATTTGGCTGGTTCAGTAGGGACCAACTCAATTTCGATCCATTTATGGGCAGGGAGATTGTATAAAAGTCAGTCAACTGATTGAGGTCTGTACAACCGCCTAGTTGGATTTTTCCTACTTGATCAGCACTGCAGGGTATGGCCCGCAATGCTGATCAGTGTATTCTGATGACATGGACGTCTCCCCACTTTCAGAATATAATAGCTCAGCGGGGAGGATTCCCCCATCCACATGGAGTGTGTGGATGTGGGAATTTAATCCCCCTTTTTTTTTCCTTCAACCTGCTGACTGAAGGAAAAAATGACTAAACTTAGGGCTGCCTTATGGTTGTAAACCTCAGACATGAAATATGAACAAAGCATATCCCTCTATAATGTGTACTTGTCTCAATGAAGAGCACGAAGTGTCATTTCTGTCTGCTGCTTTGTTCATCTGCTATCAGCATGAATCACTTTGAAAAAGTTATCCTGACGCCAAGAAAAAAAGGTGACCGATATGGATCTCCAGCTGATGGAAAGACTCAGCTATGTTTCTGTGTGCTGTGTAAAGGGGGTATGTCTCTTCCCTCCAATCAGCTCTCAAAGCTCTCCTCACTGAGCTCTGCAGAGTGTAACTTCAGTTCTCCACCCCCTTTTTTTCTGACAGCTCAGACAAAGTTGATAAATTCTGGACTTTGAACTTAATGGAGGAACAATTTTAGATAAACAGGCACGTCTTATGTAGGAGGATTTGTTTCATCTCTGTGTATCACCTGCCAGTCACTTCACTGGGTAAACAAATCTTAATGCCTAAACCCAGTTTTGCAACTTAGGCATGTAGTTCTAAATGATAAGAAAAGAGCATTTAAAAAATATAAAAATGAAGGAACACCATCATCTTTTAAATGTTACAAAGAATATAACAGAATATGTAAAAAGGAAATCAAGGACACAAAAATTCAAAACGAATGACAGATTGCAAAAGATAGTAGGACAAAGCCCCAAAAATTCTTCAAATATAGATTACGGTAATAGTAAAAAGGTCTGAGCATGTAGGCCCTTTACAAAATAATCTAGAGTGCGTGACTGGGGACAAAGAGAAGGCAAACAAATACATTCTTCAGCTCTGTGTATTCAAAGGAGCATGGGGGAGCTCATGTCCATAATAGGGGTGGTAGTGACGCAGCCCAAATGATCCACAATGGCTCAAAAGTGAAATGGTCCAGAAGTATTTAGACAGAATAAAGGTAGATAATGCACCTGGACTAGATGGCATCCATCCATGGATCCTAAAGGAATTGAGCTCTGTCATTTCAAAGGCATTGTATCTAATTTTTAGGGACTCCTTAATGACTGGAATAGTACCACTGGATTGGTGTAGGGCCAATGTGGTGCCCATATTTAAACACTTCCATACCGAGCCTGTTTTTTGGGTTCGGTGTTTACGAGTTAAAAACTGTTTTTTTTTACATAAAATTACTTAGAACCCCCAAACATTATATATATTTTTACACCCTAGAGAATAACATGGCGGTCATTGCAAAACTTTGTCACACCGTATTTGCACAGTGGTCTTCCAAGCGTGCATTTTTTTTAATAAATTCAGTTTTTTTTAGTTAAAAAATAAGAAAACAGTAAAGTTAGGTCAATTTTTTCCCATATTGTGAAAGATAATGTTACGCCAAGTAAAATGATACCCAACATGTCATGCCTCAAAATTGCGTCCGCTCGCGGAATGGCGACAAACTTTGCAACTTAAAAATCTCCATTGGCAACGTTTAAAAAATTCTACAGGTTAGCAGTTTTGCTTTACAGAGGAGGTCTAGTGCTAGAATTGTTGCTCTCGCTCTAACGATCGCGGCGATACCTCACATGTGTGGTTTGAACACCGTTTTCATATGTGGGCGGGACTTATGTATGCGGTCGCTTCTGCGCGCGAGCTCGGTGGGACGGAGCGCTTTAAATTTTTTTTTAATTATTTATTTTGCTTTTTACTTTTTATTTTTACACTGTTGTTTTTTTTTTAAAAAAAAACATTTTTGATCACTTTTATTCCTATTACAAGAAATGTAAACATTCCTTGTAATAGAAAAAAGCATGACAGGTCCTCCTAAATATGAGATCTGGGGTTAAAAAGACCACAGGTCTCATATTTACACTAAAATGCAAAACATTTGAAAAAAATGACAGCCCTCCAAAAAAATGGGCCCTTTAGGACCGTTGGGCGGAAGTGACTTCTGACATAATTTCCGCCCTGCCGTGTTATGGAGCCGAGTGAGCGGAGGCAGAGGATTCGATCATTCATCTCCGCCGCTGCCGGCGGGTCCGGTAAGCGGCGGAGATGACGGGAAAGCGGCGGGAGGGGTGGGCACCTCTCCCGCCACTGATGAAAGTGATCTTGCGGCGAATCCGCCGCTAAGACCACTTTTATCTTACACAGAATCGCTAGCTGAAAAAAACAATATCTGAGTGGTGCCTGTAGCTGTATTCAGATATCACTTCTCAAAGGCAGGACGTCAGTAGGTGTCCTCCTAAAGAGAAGTGGTTAAAAAGGGATCAAAGTCTTTACCAAGTAACTATAGACCTGTTAGTTTAACTTCTATAGCTGGGAAGATACTGGAGAGTTTAATAAAGGACCACATAGATGAGTTCTTGTTGGAAAAAAATGTTTTCAGCAACAGACAGCATGCATTCGTGAAAGATTCATGTCAAACAAACCTGATTTCTTTTTATGAGGAGGTAAGTAAAACCTTGGATAGAGGGGTGGCTGTGGACGTGGTGTGCTTGGATTTTGCAGAAGCATTTGACACCGTTCCCCACACACGGCTAATGTGTAAGGTAAAGTCTACAGGCTTGGAAAGATTAGTTTGTAAATGGATAGAAAACTGGATAAAAGACCGAATTCAGAGAGTAGTGGTTAACGATTCTTATTTTGAATGTTTTAAGGTTATCAGTGGTGTACCCCAAGGTTCAGTGTTGGGACCCTTGCTTTTCAATATATTTATAAATGATATAGGGTCTGGGATTAAAAGTACAATTTCAGTGTTTGCAGATGACACCAAGCTATGCAGTGGAATAACGTCCTTGCAGGATGTCTCCAACTTACAAGCCGACCTCAATGCACTGTCTAATTGGGCGACTGTGTGGCAAATGAGGTTCAACCACTTGCCGACCGTCAACCTACGGTTGACGGTGACAAAGTGGCTCAATAACGCAATCCACGTTATACGACGGCGGCTGCAAGATCGCGCTCTGTGTGTTCGGGGAGGGCCAGGGAGCGGGTGCGGCGGACTCGATCTCCGCCGGCTACCCGCGATGCCCCCCCCCCCCCGGAGTGAAAGAACGGAGGTCCGTGTAAGTAAACACGGACCTCCATTCTGTGAGAGGGGGAAGGGCTGTGATCACTGCCTTCCTCTACATGGAAGCTGTGATCACTTCCCTTCCCCAGCCAGGGCAGCCCACACACAGTTAGAACACGCCCAGGGAACACAGTTAACCCTTAGAGCGTCCCTGCAGGTTAACCCCTTCACTGCCAATGGCATTTACACAGTAATCGGTGCATTTTTATAGCACTGATCGCTGTATAAATGCCAATGGTCCCAAAAAAGTGTCAAAATTGTCCGACATGTCTGCCCCAATATCGCAGTACCGCAAAAAAAATTGCAGATTGCCGCCATTACCAGTAAAAAAAAAACAAAACAGAAATTAATTCTCATCATCCGTAAACGCGGCCACTTTTGCGCAAACCAATCAATAAACGCAGATTGTGATTTTTTTTATCACAAATATGAGGAAGAATATAAATCGGCCAAAACCGATGAAAAAAAATGTTTTTTTGTATTTTAGCAAAGAGTAAGTAAGAAATTTGTTGTTTTTTTTTTTTGCAAAATTGTCGCTCTTCTTTTGTTTATAGTGGCGATCAGAAATGACACAGCGATGATCAAATACCACCAAAAGAAAGCTCTATTTGTGGGAAAAAAGGCCGAAAATTTTGTTTGGGTACAACGTCGCACAACCGCGCAATTGTCAGTTAAAGCGACGCAGTGCCGAATCGCAAAAAGTGCTCTGGTCCTAAAGTGTGAAATCCTTCCAGGGCTGAAGTGGTTAATGTTGAAAAAAATGTAAAGTTATGCATTTGGGGGCTAAGAATATGCATGCATCGTACATGCTAGTGGGAGTACAACTGGGGGAGTCCATAGTGGAGAAGGATCTGGGGGTTTTGGTAGATCATAAGCTTAATAATGGCATGCAATGCCAAAGCAAAATCCTTTCTTGTATTAAGAGAGGTATGGACTCCAGAGATAGACATCATTTTGCCCCTGTACAAATCATTAGTAAGACCTCATCTGGAATATGCAGTTCAGTTTTGGGCACCAATTCTCAAAAAGGGAACTGGGGAAACTGGAGAAAGTGCAGAGAAGGGCAACCAAACTGATAAGAGGCATGGAGGAGCTCAGCTATGAGGAAAGATTAGAGGAGCTGAATTTATTCTCTTGAGAAGAGGAGATTTAAAGGGGGATATGATCAACATGTACAAATACATAAGTGGTCCATACAGGTGGTCCCCTAGTTACAAACATCTGACTTACAAACGACTCCTACTTACAAATGGAGGGAGACAACAGGAAGTCCAAAGAAATCTACCCCTAGGAAGGGAAATTCACTCATATAAGAGTTATTATGGGAAAAAGGTCTGTCCACTGATGCTTTATCACCAAGGTTTGTTTCCACAACAACCCAAAATTTTCAAAATCCAATTATCATTGGGACAGGAAGTGAGGTGAAATCTTCTGAACAGAAACATAGACAGCAAAACAAACATTACAGGGGTGTTACCCCTTCCCTATGCTTAAAAAATATACCTGATCCGACTTACAAACAATTTCAACAAACCTACAGTCCCTATCTTGTTTGTAACCCGGGGACCGCCTGTATAGTGAACTTGGTGTTGAGTTTTTTACTTTAAGGTCATCACAAAGGACAAGGGGGCACTCTTTATGTATTGGAGGAAAAAAGATTTCATCTCCAAATACGGAAAGGTTTCTTCACGGTTAGAGCTGTGAAAATGTGGAATAGACTCCCTCCAGAGGTGGTTTTGGCCAGCACAGTTGATTGCTTTAAAAAAGGCCTGGATTCTTTCCTTAATGTAAATAATATAACTGGGTACTAACATTTTTAGGTAAAGTTGATCCAGGGTGAATCCGATTGCCTCTCGGGGGATCAGGAAGGAAGGATAGCAAATTGGATCATGCTTTGTTGGGGTTTTTTTGCCTTTCTCTGGATCAACTGTGGGTGAAGGATTGTATATGGGATTGTATGGTTATATATGATTTTTCTATTTTTTTTTTTAGGTTGAACTATATGGACCTATGGACTATATATATATATATATATATA
>BLSH010440024.1:92511-117715 GCA_018402905.1 Glandirana rugosa
CTAGACGCTAAAAATCGCCATGACGCTATAAAGTCGTCTGTACAGCCTGGTAAAACTGTGAAAAAAACCCTGGTAACAAAATGGTCCGACATGTCTGCTGAAATATCGCAGTACCGCTAAAAATCGCAGATCGCCGCCATTACTAGTAAAAAATAAAAAAACAATAAAAACCCCAGAAATGAATTCTCATCCGTAAACGCGACCACTTTTGCGCAAACCAATCAATAAAAGCCTATTGCGTTTTTTTTTTTTTTATCGCAAATATGAGGAAGAATATAAATTGGCCAAAACCGATGAAAAAAATGTTTTTTTATATATTTTTTTTTGGATTTGTATTTTAGCAAAAAGTAAGAAATTTGTGGGTTTTTTTTTGCAAAATTGTCGCTCTTCTTTTGTTTATAGCGGCGATCAGAAATGACGCAGCGGTTATCAAATACCACCAAAAGAAAGCTCTATTTGTGGGAAAAAAAGGACGCAAATTTCGTTTGGGTACAACATCGCACGACCGCGCAATTGCCAGTTAAAGCGACGCAGTGCCAAATCGCAAAAAGGGCTCTGGTCCTAAAGGGGGAAATCCTTCCGGGGCTGAAGTGGTTAATGTGCATAAAGGAGCCAAGGAAAGATGGAAAAATCTCCAAAAGGCATCTTATTACAGATTAGACATTCTTATAATATGTCAACAAAAGTTAGATTTTATTTCCATCATTGACCCTTTCAGAATTACAGAAAACAAAAAAATGGCGTCTTCAAAAGTTTGGGCACCCTGCAGAATTTATAGCATGCACTGCCCCCTTTGCAAGGCTGAGACCTGCCAGTGTCAGAGCCAGTTCACACAGGGGCGATCCGACTTGCGGGGCGACTTTGCTAGGCGCTTTGAAAGCAACTTCAGCGCGACTTTGGGCAATTTATAGCGCGACTTACAACACGACTTCATGCCAGGCGACTTTGCTGTGGCCAATCAGAGAAGGGAGGGAGGGGGCTGCCCTAAAATAAATTCTATTCTTTTCACTGTGAAGTCGCTTCTTTTTAGATGGGGATCCGACTTGGAGGCGACTTCCATTGATTTCTATGGGCACAAGTCGGATAGAAGTCGCCTCAAAGTAGTACAGGAACCTTTTCTGAAGTTGGAGCGACTTCAGTAGTGTACATTTAGACCGCTCCCATTCACTTCTATGGGATTTCACTTTGCAAGCGACTTGGAGCGGCACAAGTCGCCTCCCAAGTCGCTGTAGTGTGAACCGGCTCTCATGGATTGTTCTCAATCATCGTCTGGGAAGACCAGGTGATGTCAATCTCAAAGGTTTCAAATGCCCAGACTCATCTGACCTTGCCCCAACAATCAGCACCATGGGATCTTCTAAGCAGTTGTCTAGAAACCTGAAACTGAAAATAGTTGACGCTCACAAAGCTGGAGAAGGCTAGAAGAAGATAGTAAAGCGTTTTCAGATGTCAATATCCTCTTTTCGGAATGTAATTAAGAAATGGCAGTCACCAGGAACAGTGGAAGTTAAAGCAACATCTGGAAGACCAAGAAAAATATCAGACAGAACAGCTCGCAGGATTGTGAGAAAAACAATTCAAAACCCACGTTTGACTGCACGATCCCCCCAGAAAGATCTGGCAGACACTGGAGTTGTGGTACACTATTCCACTATAAAGAGATACGTGTACAAATATGGTCTTCATGGAAGAGTCATCAGAAGAAAACCTCTTCTACATCCTCATCACAAAAATCAGCGTTTGAACTTTGCAAATGAACATATAGACAAGCCTGATGCATTTTGGAAAGTTCTGTAGACCGATGAGGTTAAAATTGAACTTTTTGGCTGGATTGAGCAAAGGTACGTTTGGAGAAGAAGGGGCACAGAATTTAATGAAAAGAACCTCTGTCCAACTGTTAAGCATGGGGGTGGATCAATCATGCTTTGGGGTTGTATTGCAGCCAGTGGCACAGGGAACCTCTCACGAGTAGAAGAAAAAATGGATTCAATAAAATTTCAGCAAATTTTGGATGGTAACTTGATGCCATCTGTGAAAAAGCTGAAGTTAAAGAGAGGATGGCTTCTACAAATGGATAATGATCCTAAACACACCTCGAAATCCACGGGGGATTACATCAAGAGGCGTAAACTGAAGGTTTTGCCATGGTCTTCACAATCTCCTGACCTCAACATAATTGAAAATCTATGGATAGACCTTAAAAGAGCAGTGTGTGTGACAGACAGCCCAGAAATCTCAAAGAACTGGAAGACTTTTGTAAGGAAGAATGGGCAAAGATACCTCAAACAAGAATTGAAAGACTCTTGGCTGGCTACAAAAAGTGTTTACAAGCTGTGATACTTGCCAAAGGGGGCAGTACAAGATAGTAACTCTGCAGGGTGCCCAAACTTTTGCAGATGCCATTTTTTTGTTTTCTGTTATTTTGAAAGTGTAAATGATGGAAATAAAATCTAACTTTTGTTGACATATTATAAGAATGTCTAATCTGTAATTTGATGCCTTTTGGAGATTTTTTCATCATTCCTTGGCTTCTTTATGCACATTAATACAAAATTTTACCTGGGGTGCCCAAACTTTCGATCCCCACTGTAAGTTGATCAGTGGATCAACTAGGTACTATCAGCCTGCCCCTACATGGATCGAAATTTGGCCAGTCCCTGCTGAACCAGACAAATTTCGATCAATGTATGGCCATCTTTAGTCTACTGTAGTCTACTCCCCTTTCCAGAAAAATCCTATGCAAATCTAATTCTGAAACATAGTATATATACATAGGACTTGGAATACCCCCACTCCTGCTTCCTTTGTTATTGCGCTCAGAAGTTGCAATTAGTCTTTTGAGCATTGTGCATTGCGTTCTTGTCAGTTATTGAATAGGAATGGAGCGCCCGAGACAAGGATGTAAAAGTTGCAAAAGTTGATTTTATTTGGTATGAAGAATGGTAAAAAGTGCCAACGGAGTTCTCCTTTACCATCAAATCAGGAACATCTGCCAAGTTTTAGAACCAATAATACCTGGTCATCAACCAAACTCTGTTCAACCCAGGACATTGCGCAACCCTGAGGAAGGGGGATGGCATTTGACCCCCGAAACGCATTGGCACTTTTTACCATACTTCATACCAAATAAAATTAACTTTTGCAACTTTTACATCCTTGTCTCGGGCGCTTCATTCCTATTCAATATTTGATCCTATATGTGAATCGACACACCAAGTCGTTTACAGTGGTAGCAGCCCAGGCCCTGCAAGAGGGCATACCATCGAAATATCCCGATCATGCTCCATAGAGGCATTGGGTGTTGGGGATCTACCCCTATCTCCCCACAGACGACATCTCCAAACGAGGGATCTTGTTCCAGTGCGGTCCACTTTCCATCCTTTGTTCTTGTCAGTTAGGAAGAGTGTACACATGTGCCTCATACTGCAAAGTTGTTTTAGGCTTTCACACTGGGGCGGTAGCGTTAATAGTTATAGCGGTGTTTTACCGCTGTTATAGTGGCATGCTTTTAACACCCCAGATGGGGTTAAAAAAGGGTTAAAAGAGCCTGCTTCGTGCTGCTTTCAAAGCATTTTTAAGGCATTTTGTAAGCGGCGCCCATTCATTTCAATGCCAGAGGCGGTGGAGGAGCTGTGTATACACCGCTCCCACACCGCCCCAAAGATGCTGCTTGCAGGGCTTTTTTTCCTGTTCTGCAAGCGCACCGCCCTAGTGTGAAAACACTCTGGCTTTCACATTGGGGAGATAGGAGAGACAGTTTTCAGGGGCTCTACTTTTAGCGCTAAAGCGCCTGAGAAACGCCCCAGTGTGAAAGGGGTCTAACTGTGCTTCCAAAATGGATAGGGGCTTGGCAGTCCTGAAAAAGAAAGGAACGTGCACTTTACATTTCTTGCTATTAGGCCATGAGAGTGTTCATTAGGTGTTAGGCAAATCTTTGACCTTACATTTTCAAGACTTGTCTGCCATTATATGGTTGGTATTAACATCATTATTTTGAATGGGCTGTAAAAAAAACATACAAACAAAAAAAACATTGTGGCAGTGGAGCCTGTAATGCAGAACATTTAAAAATGGGAACCCTAGGGTGGGATTTTTGAGGCACAGAAAAGGAGAGATGTCCTAAGAGGCCAGCTACATGTATGCCATCATCCCTTAATATGAAATATTTAAAGATGGGAACCCTCTAGGGTGGGATTTCTGAGGCACAGAAAAATTGTCAGGTAAATATATTAAAAAATATATTTTTTTATTTATACAAAGATTAAAATATAACAACATTATCTTCATTATAAAACTTTTTTGTTACAGCCATAAACAGAAATTGAAATGTACAAAAAACCTAATGCATTTCGGTACGGAGGACCTTCATTAGAGGTATTGGCTTGTACAGTATCAGTTGATTCTGAAAAATCGAGAAAACATATGAGCTTGGAAATTATTGGGTGGTGATGCCCGGAATGTCACAGACCTTGGCAATCAAGACTAGAAGTGTTTATGGCTGTAACAAAAAAGTTTTATGATGACAATAATGTTGTTATATTTTAATCTTTTTATAAATAAAAATATATTTTTTTTATATACTTACCTGCCCATTTCTCTGTGCCTAAGAAATCCCACCCTAGAGGGTTCCCATCTTTAAATATTTCATATTAAGGGATGATGGCATACATGTAGCTGGCCTCTTAGGACATCTCTCCTTTGTAATGCAGAATACATTGCTGGCTATAACAGAGGTATAGTTCTGCACACTTCAAACATTTTCTTGTTGCCCCAGAAAGGCTCTTTCAGATGAAAAGATCTGCATGTACCCATTCCTCAAATCATATCTATGTTGGTGTGATTGAAGCTAATGACAAACTCCATTTGTATGAACCGGAAAATCATGGCTGACAAGTGTCTACTGCTGGGCTTTCAAAAGGATGGACTGGTAAATTTCATATGCATTTCTTTCATCTCTGCTTATTATGCATAAACAAGCCTACATCATAGTGCCCTATGGGAAAATCTTGCTGATATATACTGGTAGATGAATGAACAAGTTGAGTGAATAAGGGATTTTGTGATGGTCTAATAATTGCTGGTGGAACAATCAACAGGCTGTTACATGAATACTTGAATTATCAAGTAAAGTCTAATACATCTTCTCTTCACCAGTATACGTGTTACTTGCTGTGGCAACATAAAGAGCAGCTTCGCTCCTCCCTTACCTTTTTTCTTTTTTATCCCATCTTAAATTTTCTGTTGGGTTGTCTTTAAAAAGACATACTCGCCAAGCAATCGCATTCACAATTATCTGCTGTAATTAGGTGCTCTATTGCCACACGCTGGTTCCCGCACCACCTTCTTCTTGTCCGACGTCATCATGGAGCCGGTTGTCTCTTCCTTCCGGCCCCTCTGATGCAAAATTGGATGGACCATTCCTGGTGCATGCATGGTGTAGGTTAGGGGTCGTCAAACTATGGCCCTCCAGTTGTTCAGGAACTACAATTCCCATCATGCCTAATCATGTCTGTTAATGTCAGAGTTTTACAATGCCTCATGGGATGTGTAGCTCCGCAACAGCTGGAGGGCCGTAGTTTGAAGATCCCTGGTGTAGTGCCTGAAGGCCTCCTGGGATGCATGATGTGGGATTCCTAGAAGGCTGCAGGTAGCTGGGTTCACATATTTCTTGCCAAGGTGGAAGCTCCAGTGTGTTTAGAAAAAAAGTTATTTGTAAAAAAAAAAAAAAATTGCAATTGCGGTAAAGGAGTGGGGAAGGAGCAACATTATATAAGTAATAACGAAGGGTGAAGGTCCTCTTTTAATCTACGTTTTACTTGCCTGGAGTTTACATTTATGAAGATAAAATGCAGGGAATGCCTTTGCTGACCTGCAAGTGTCTTCAGTGGGTCTGATTCACAAAGGACTGAAGCTAGAGACCGCTAGAAGGGGGAACCTTATGTAACTTGCATTTTCAGAAGTTGGTCAGTAGTGCCAGCCTCCATATCTGTTTCTCTCCAAATTGTTCTTAGGAATGTTTGTGGAGGTATTGGATGGGCTACAAAGTGTTTAACGCTGTGAAGAATGAGGGTCTTACATAAACCTGTTTCTAAAACTGAGATAATAATTTTCATAGCTGCTGATTTCAAGTACCACTTGGCATATAACACATAGCATATCACAAGTTAAATTTGAACAACGGCTTTCATTGATGGACAAATTGATGAAAGTTTTGCATTATGAGTTGTTTAAAGATATCAAAAATCATTTTCATTCTGGAAAGCTGAAGTAGTTTAATTTCTTGCAGATGAGCACTCCTATTAGCAGTGTTCATTCAACATTTGTATGTTTGAACTTGTTTTTATGTCGATTTTTGGCATTGCTTTTCAATGTCTCCGGATTTATTGGAGCATCAGGCATAATGTCTGAAGTTTTTCATTGACCAGGTCATGGTATATCTAGAAGTAGTTAGTCACGTTCAACTGGATCTGTTCTGTAATGTTAAAGTGGAACTTCACTCTCCCAATCAACTTTGATTATTTTTAATCCTCATGCTGCTAGCCTTAGTAAATAGATAGGAAAGTAGATAATATTTACTTGTTTTTTTTAACTTTTTTTTTCTTTTTTTTTTTTTTTTACATTTCTTCAGTTACTTCCAGGTTTCTTGCCTAGGCAAATGATGTCATACATCCCAGGAGTCTTCAGGAAAGGAGGAGGTGTTTTCTCAGCTAAGCACACTCTCCTGCATGCATGCCTGAGCTAAGGGCAGATGGATTCCAGGAAGTAAATGCTACATGAATCATTTGGGGTAGGGGGTACAGGAACCTAATCGTGTGGATCAGAAGCTGGCTCCTGGAGATAGTGAGACACTGTAAACGGTTCGTGCTTGCACAGAGATAGTGGAGCCGTCCGATAATAGAATAGATTGTTTTAACCCAGGTGCAAGGGAAATGCACTGTATAATGTGAGCATATTTTATGATGGCTTGTGAGTTACCGTATATTTTAAGCAATAAAAGGGTTTTACACTATTGGGAGTCCCCTCTCCTATTTTATGATAACGGGAATCTTGGAGTGGATAAGCTTCTGTCCTGGATATATTAACCCATTGGGGAAAAAGCACTTTAGACCTTGCTCTTTACAGAGGGGTAATGGCTATCTGGTGAGTTCTTGAGTGTGGTGGTGATGTATGGTGGAGGATTAGAAGCACAAAAGAAATAATTTATTAACGGAGCACTTTCATTAAAGAGGAGTTCCAGTCATTTTTGTGTTTATTAAAAGTCAGCAGGTACAAAAAGTGTAGCTGCTGACTTTTAATAAACAACCGCTCACCTGTCCCAGGATCCAGCGGTGCTTTGACCCTGTGTCCTCCCTCGGCAGCGCCGACACCTTTTACTATGCAGCTTCACAGCCGGATGCCCACTGCTCATGCATGAGTGGTGCTGCGCTCTGTGACTGGTCCCGAAGTCTTCTGGCACTGGTCATGTGCCCCAGAAGTCCTCGGGAGGGAGGGGGAAGGAGAACTTCTGCTTCTGATCGCCTAAGGTGAAAGGATTTGGACATTTTTTTTACATAAGGACTATTAAGTGAAATATAAGAATGTATTTTTGATGATTTGAGTATTTAAATAGTTAAACGCATAGCAGCACTTTAAAGTGAATTTGTATATTTCACATATTTGATGAATAGCATATATGTTGCACTAAAATATGGGTTATTATTGCACTAGAATATGCGGTAATAATTCTAGGGGACAACAATATTGAGCGCTGTGTTCCGAGATCTAAATAGTTAATAGAACCGTGTTTTGCACAGCAGTTGTCATCGTAGAGAAGGTGTGTAGCGTGGTTACTATTGGTATATATGAATTATTTGCCCTTAGTCAAGATGGCCACGGCCAAAAATGCCAGGCATTTTCCAAATAAATTTTCAGAAAAATAAAGCATGGAGACATGGATGGATGGATGGTTTAGATTTGCTTTGAATATTAAAAATAAATGAAAAGGCGTTTTTAGTTTGTGGTGCTCAGATGCAGTGTAGTTCTGCTTTAAGGACTTTTCATAGCTTACCCAACTAAGAACTGAAAAAGTGGCTTGGATAAGCTACAGAACAAGTCCAGTAGAATGTGACCAACTATTGCAAGATAACACATAATGTGAGATCAGTAAAATACCATGTCTAGATATATTGGGCAAAAGTCAGTTATTTTTAAAACTATTGCCCTACGGCTTCTTCTTCTTTGCATGATAGAGCTTTATGCCCCTTTCACACATGAGGACCGTTTGTCCATTTTTCATCCAGCAGTTGACGGTTGAAAAACGGGAATCAGTGCATCTCTATGGAAAAACCGATGTAAATGGATGATCATCCATTTACATCCGCATCTGTCAACATCCCTTTTTTATAACGGATCAAAGCCCTGTTTTTCTTCCATTTAAATTGGATGAAAAAACGGAAGTAAACTGACAATCTGTCCATTTTTCATCTATTTTTGCATTGGTAGGATATAAAAAACTGATGAGAAACGGATGAGCAGCTGATGAAAAAGCGACGAGCAGCTGATTAAAAATGGATTAATACTTCATCCGTTTTGACGTGACTGAAGTGATGAAATGAACGGTCCATATGTGTGAAAGGGACCTAAACTTGCATTTTTGGATGGCAAGGTGAACTGTCTGTGTTCACAGACAGAGATTTTTGGAAGTATTCTTGAGCCTGTGCAGTGATGTCCATCACAGGATCATGTCTGTTTTTAATACAGTGCTGTCTGACGTCCCAAAGATCACTGGCATCCAATATTGCGTTTCGGCCTTGTCCCTTGCGCACAGAGATCCCTCCAGATTCTTGGGATCTTTTGATGATAGTATGCAATTTTACATTGTGAAACACTGTTCTAAAATTCTTCGACAATTTTTAGATGCAACTTTTCACAGATTGGTGAACTTTTTGCCCATCTTTACTTCTGAGACACTCTGACTCTCTAAGATGCTCTTTTTACACCCACTCATGTAACTGACCTGTTTCCAATTAATCTAATTAGTTGCAAAATGTTCTTCCAGCTCTTCATATCAGTATCACTTTTGTCTTTTCTGAGACGTTGCTGGCATCAAATTCAAAATTTCCTTTTTTTTTTTCTTTTTTTTTAAATTGTACTATTTCTCAGTTTAAACTTTTGAAATGTTTTGTATTTTCTGTTGTGAATAAAATATGGATTTATGAGATTTGCCAATTATTGCATTCTGTTCTATGTATTTTGTATACATCATCCCAACTTTTTAGAAATTAAGGTTTTCCATATTTTTCATCTCAGCCCCTAACCGCTTAACGACTGCCCGCCGTTGTTTTACTGCCGCAGTGTGGCTAATTCCCGCAAATTGGCGTCATTGTATGTCGGCGTGTGAACGAGCCGTTGTGAGCGCACGCGCGCCCCCAGAGGCGGGGCTCCCACTGGCCAGCGGGTGGGGCAGACCTGCGATAGTCCCCCGCAGAGATAGAACTGGGATCTGTCAGGGTAAACAAAGCAGATCCCCGTTCTGTCAGGGGAGTTGAGTGAGATCGTTTGTTCCTAGTGATTAGGAACAGCGATCTCTCTCCTCCTCCAGGCAGCCCAGCACCCATACAGTTAGAAACACCACAGAGGGAACACATTTAACCCCTTGATCACCACTAGTGTTAACCCTTTCCCTGCCAGAGTCATTTATACAGTAATCAGTGCATTCTTAATCCAAAGACATGCTGGTAGGTAAATTAGCCCTAGTATGTGTATGTATGAATGGGAGTTAGGGACCTTAGATTGTAAGCACCTTGAGGGCAGGGACTGATGTGAATGTACAATGTATGTAAAGCGATGCGTAATAGAAGTACCTGAAATAAATAAATAAAATCTTTTTTTAGCGCACCGATTGCTGTATAAATGCCACTGGTCCCAAAAAAGTGTCCGATCTGTCTGCTGCAATGTTGCAGTCCCGCTAAAAATCACAGATCGCCACCATTACTAGTAAAAAAAAAAAAATAAATAATATTTTATATAATAAATAAAAGTGCCATAAATCTAGCCCCTATTTTATAGACGTTATAACTTTTGTGCAAACCAATCAATATACGCTTATCGCGTTTTTGTTTTTGTTGTTTTTTTACCAAAAATATGCAGAATACCCATTGGCCTAAACTGAGGAAGAAATTTTGTTTTTTTACTTTATTTTTTTGGATATTTATTATAGCAAAAAGTAAGTGTTTTTTTCCACCATTGTCTGCATTTTTTTGTTTATAGCACAAAAAATAAAAACCGCAGAGGTGATCAAATACCACCAAAAGAAAGCTCTATTTGTGGGAAAAAAAAGTATGTCAATATTGTTTGGGTACAGCGTTGCACGACTGCGCATTTGTCAGTTAAAGCAACGCACTGCCGTATCACAAAAAATGGCCAGGTCATTAAGGGGAAAAATCTGGGGCTGAAGTGGTTAATTTCAACTCTCTTTTTGGTATTTCTCATTGCATTTATTTTCTTTGCTACGCTCCAGTATTCTTTTCCTTTATTTGTACACAGTCTTTATCACTTGAGAAGGCCATGTTATTTTATTAGCTTGTTTGTATAGTTGTGTTCCCCAGAAACAAAATTTCAATTTGACTCATATTTAACTAAATGGATGCTCTTGTCTGTTCAATGCAAACAGCTCCAGTATCTCCTCCTCGAGTAATGTGACTCCTTTTATAGTAGTGGAGGACAGAGCACTTAGGATTTCATCAGACATTAATAATTCAATGTGAATTTTTGCACTTTCCCTGCTAGCCTGTCATCTGTTTACAGTAGCCAACACTTTGGCATAGAGTTGCTGGCTGAAGGCCAAGGTGTGCAATCGGTTTGGTGGGACCAAGTAAAGGGATGACAAATAAGTATTTGATCCCCTATCAATCAGCAAGATTTATGGCTCCCAGGTGTCTTCTACTATACAGGTAATATACTGAGATTAGGAGCACTCTGTTAAAGGGAGTGCTCCTAATCTCAGCTTGTTACCTGTATAAAAGACACCTGTCCACAGAAGCAATCAATCAATCAGATTCCAATCTCTCCACCATGGCCAAGACCAAAGAGACCTGTCCAAGGATGTCAGGGGCAAGATTGTAAACCTACACAAGGCTGGAATGGGCTACAAGACCATTGCCAAGCAGCTTGGTGAGAGGGTGACAACGGTTTGTTTTTCTACCATTTGCGAATAATCGCACCAAGTAACTGTCCCTTGGTCTGGGGCTCCATGTGAGATCTCATCTGGTGGAGTTTCAATGATCATGAGAACGGTGAGGAATCAGCCCAGAACTACACTGGAGAATCTTGTCAATGATCTCAAGGCAGCTGGGACCATAGTCACCAAGAAAACAATTGGTAACACACTACGCCATGAAGGACTGAAATCCTTCAGATCCCGCAAGGTCCCTCTGCTCAAGAAAGCACGTGTACAGACCCATCTAAAGTCTGCTAATGATCATCTGAATGATTCAGAGGAGAACTGGGTGAAAGTTTTGTGGTCAGATGAGACCAATATTGAGCTCTTTGGCATCAACTCAACTCTCCGTGCTTGGAGGAGGAGGAATGCTGCCTATGACCCCCAAGAACACCATTGCCACCGTCAAACAAGATGGTGGAAACATTATTCTTTGGGGTGTTTTTCTGCTAAGAGGACAGGACAACTTCACCATAACATCACCACATCAAATGGACGATGGACGGGGCCATGTACCATCAAATCTTGTGTGCGAACCTCCTTCCTTCAGCCAGGGCATTGAAAATTGGTCGTAGATGGGTATTCCAGCATAACAATGAGACAAAACACACGGCCAGGGCAACAAAAGAGGGGCTCAAGAAGCAGCACATTAAGGTCCTGGAGTGGCCTAGCCAGTCTCCAGACCGTAATCCCATAGAAAATATGTGGAGGGAGCTGAAGGTTCGAATTACCAAAAGTCAGCTTCCAAACCTTAATGACTTGGCGAGGATCTGCAAAGAGGAATGGAATAAAATCCCTCCAGAGATGTGTGCAAACCTGGTGGCCAACTACAAGAAGCGTCTGACCTCTGTGATTGCTGACAAGGGTTTTGCCACCAAGTACTAAGTCATGTTTTGCAAAGGGGTCAAATACTTCTTTAATGGCCGGTTCACACTGCTGCAATCACAGAGATTGGATGTGATTCGCACCGCACAGCTTGTATGGCTGAAATCGCATCACATTCGGACCAGACTCATACAGGATACCTTTTCTCGTCAACAGTTCGAGCAGTCTTATGACTTCTATCAGTGGCTGCTTAAAGCTTGTAGGAGGAGTTTTCATTCTCTGTCTTATGAGGTTGCATGACCCCTGACCCTCTGTCTGGACAGTGCTGATTGGCTTTGTGCTGATCATATGCACCCTCCCAAAAAAAGCTTTCTAGCAAGATCCACCAAACTGAGCATGTTCAGAGTGCCACCAAGACTCTGTACTAACAGCAGATAGATTGGGGACAGTAAAAGAAGGGGGGTCAGAGAAGACAGGATCAAGCAGCCCTTTTACACAGTACAGACAATTAACCCCTCAGGTTCCACAGTGAGTATAGCAAGCATGCTTTACTGCATATACAGACTGATTTTACTATAGTGGGTTTAGTAACACTTTTAAATGGCAGAAACTGAAAAATGCACATTTTTTGCACCTATCAATGTTCTCTCCCACCTAGTAACTAGCTTGTCAATGATTAAAACAGAAACGCTGAAGCCTGAAAATCAGTGTTGCCAACCTCCCCCAGCATTTTTTACTGACAAAACATGGAAAATTTACTGGCGGAGCACATTTTTTACTGACAACCTGAAAAATAACTGAACTCCTATTAAAAACTAAGATAATTGATATTTCAACACAACATGAAAACACTGACAATACCCATATCAAGTAGTTTGCCCGGTTTACACTAAAAAACTCAGCACAGCATGACAAATTATCAGACCCTGATATTTATAGACAGTTGTAAAAATCACTGATTTTTACAGACTGTCAGTAAATTTACTGGCGGTTGGCAACACTGCTGAAAATGCGCATATAAGCATGCAAATATTGCCCAATGACCCTGGCGCTGTGAATGTAGCCCTAGTGTAGCAGGCAAGTGACAGTAGGAAGCTGTGGAAGGCAATAGTGGTATATCCTTCACGCACCTAATATCTCTCTTGTAACCATTTATCATCAAGAACATTTTTTGTTCTTTGCTTTGCTGGCTACACTTGGTAAACACACAATTAAATATTTATTATTATTATTCTATTTTATATATACTCAGTTTCTTGTTTTTTTTTTCTTTCCCAATCCCCTGTATAATTATGTCAGCATGCTGATGACTGTTTTATAGCACATCAGAAATATATCCTAGCTACCTGCAAATCTATAGGGCCATTAAATATTATCAATACGCTATATCTGCGTTTATAAAGAAAACCAATAGAAATGGTTTATTGTAAATAGGCGTGTATTTTGGTTCCCTTCATAATGCAGAGCTGACAAAAAATTGTTAGGATGGATTTTGCCTTGTTCAGTGTGATTTGTCCGAGAATGTCCTGCTGGTGGCACTATAACAAAATGTTTTGTCAGAAGTTTCAAGTGATGATGATGTTGTACTTTGTTTGCAGTTTCTAGCATCCAATCACTTGCTAATTGCTTTTACAAGGTTTTACAGCCTAGGATCCCTTTTATGCTAGCACAAGGGTTATATGATTAAGTTTTCGTGTTATAAGCTTATGTGTGTATGTAGAGTATGTGACAGGTGACAACCTGCTGTCTTTGACAATTTTTTTTTATTTTATCTTATTTAATCGTTTTGTATTAATGTTTCAATAGAAAAAAAAATCATATTTTGAAATTATTAAAATATAACTAAAGGCAAACCTTTTTTTTTACATTTTGGATAGAGAGGGATTATAACCCCTGTCATTTTTTTTTTTTTTTTTGCTCTCTGTGCCCCTGTTAGAGGTTCACCCTCTCTATTTGTTCTGTTTACCATTATCTTTGAAAGCGAAAGCAAAAGAAAATCCTACATTTATGAGTTGTCCCTAGAAAGGTAATAGAGGGGAAATCTTCCAATGGGGACACTAGTTCTGATGACCTGGGGGACCCCAATAGATTCCCTTAATTTACAGGTATTTCCTCTCATTTCCTGGTTGGCTTTGGGACAGGAAGTGAAAGGAAATCTTCCCAATGGGACGCATATGGCAAAAAAAAAAATCTGCAAGAGGTTATAAACCCCCCCCCCCCCTTACTCGAGCCAAAATTAAAAAAAAAAGTTTTGCCTATAGCTTCACTTTAAGTAATGCAATATTGTATGTAATTGTTCTTAAAGCCGAAGTTTACCTTTAAAAACAAAAAAAACGCACAAGGGATATTACTTGCATTCAGTTAAATATGTCACTTAAAGGGGTTTGCAAAGCCAGAAGTTTTTTTATCTTAAGGCATTCTATGCCTTAAGATAAAAAAAAACCTTCTGTGTGTAGCAGCCTCCCCAGCACCCCCCTAATTGCTTACCTGAGCCCCATCTCTGCCCAACGATGTCCATGATTGTCTAAGCCATCCGGTACACTCCTCCTGATTGGCTGAGACACAGCAGTGGCGCCATTTGGCTCCCGCGGCTGATAATCAAAGTCAGTCAGCCAATCGGGAGAGATTGGGCAGGGCCAGGTCGTTGTTCCGTGTCTGAATGGATACACGGAGCTCTGACTCGGCTCGGGTACCCTCATAGATAGTTGCTGGCTGAGGGAGCAGGCAATAGGAAGGAGGGGCCAGGATCTGCAAAGAGGGACCCAAGAAGAAGAGGATCCGGGCTGCTCTGTGCAAAACCACTGCACAGAGGAAGTAAATATAACATGTTCGTTATTTAAAAAAAAAAAAGCAAGACTTTACAATCACTTTAAGTTGCTTTGTTGTCTTCCTTTTGCCAAAATCTTCCTCCTCTGATAGCCCTCCCCACCGCCGTAATCTTCCAATGCAGTGGGAATTAATAGAATTAAAGGGCTGTGACAGGCAAACATCGAGGGTGCCCAACTGTACCCACCCTTTCTGCCCAGCTGCTCTTCATAGAAGTCTTTACCACAGTTTCCATGAATGAAACACAATCTCTGAATGGAGGATGGGTGGATAATTGATAGGTCTGCCACTTTTATTCATAGATAGTGTTTCCTTCATAGAAGTTGTAGTAACAACTTCTATGAATGGAGCTGCTGGGCAGAAAAAGTGGGCATAGTCGGGCACTCTTGATGAGTGCCTGCCACAGCCCAGGGTCTACAGTCTGGAGCAGTCCAATTAGAAGCCATGGAAATGGAAGAGCTGCAACCAAAAAGCCACTCGATGGAAACAGAACCTAATGACTTGCCTTCACACAATAACATAAGGCCTGGGGTATCAAACATGGAAGCAAGTGCTTTGGACTGGTAAATCAAAATGTAAACTATTGAGCTCTAAAAAAATGTCAGTTTTTCTGCTGCAGGACTGGCAAGTGGTATATGCAGGAATATCTTCAGGCAACGGTAAAGCACAATGGAAGTTCAGGACTGCATTTGTTCAAATTGGGTTTGTGATTTTCTTGCAATTGATAGCTCCCTCGCTGCTACTACAGGTACATTCTTATCTATCATGCAGTACTATCTCATTCTGCTGGTGAAAATAAATCTATAATGTTCTTGCTCACAGTGATTTTATAATTAATTCAGGTTATTTGGAACATGTATAGTTCAATACTGCTTAGTGCTGAGATGAGAGATCCTGTGTGTTAATACAATAGGTGGTAAATACAGTGTAGTGCTAGCATCTATTCTCTCTCCATGGTACCAAGCATCCCACTTGAGGCTGATTATTCGGTGTAAATAAATACCGCGCTATACCCTAAAATAGATCAACAGCCTGCATAACAAAGTGACAAATTTGTAAAAGAATGTGGGTAAATCTGCAGTGCTAAATTAAATGCCTAATCATGAAAACATGATAGGTTCACTTATATATACACATATCAAAAGCATATAACGAAGTAATAAAGTGCATGCAGTGAATGAACCAAACGTGAAAGGTTTTGCTAAAAACTCGTGAACCACGTGCAACAGTAATAATTATAAAGGTAATAATCTGTCCGTAAGTCTCATATGAGTGAGATGGCAAATGTTGTTTTTTCCAAAGTTCAGATAGAAAAAACATCCATAAATCCTCTGTGGGTTACTGTAAAGGTCTCCTGTGCAGACGCACCCACCACCACCAACATTGAAGGAGCTTACCCAAACTTGTGGACCCAGGAGAGCATATGCCCTATGGGTCAGCAAGGCTTGACGGTGTATGACCACAGGTGTGTAAAGATGGTATGCCACTTGATCCTGGATGCACCTGGGAAAACTCCCTCCAGGTATGGCACCACTCCGAATGTGAGAATGGGCCAAGAACCAGTAACCTCCAGAGTTAAGGGTGTTTTCAGCATATGTTTACATCATGTACTGAAAAATAAAGCAGATACTCCACATAGTGTAAAACCGTACAGGTAAAAAGTTTATTTGATAGAAACAAGAATACTCACATTATTTTTGTTGAATGCAAAAAGCGATTAAAGGAATATTCCAACAGTTAAAATCAATCACTCAATGGCGTCTGCGGGGCACGTCCCATCTTTAGATACTGAATAAATTACTCTATTATTCACACAGTTTATTTCCTTAAAAGATACTTTGAGAAGAAGAATAAATTGACAAGGAATGTTGTGTTTACTAAAAACCAAAGCCACCGGTTGGCACCAGACCAGCCTTGAATGTTTAGATCCAGTTGGTAGCTGTGGGGAAATAACTCCAGTTCTTTGTAAGAACTTATTTATACATAAAGTCCATAGTATCCAATTACTTGTATGTCCATTTTCCCATACTGTAGAGAGCTGTAGTATATGTTGCCGCTATAAAAGTCAAAGGTAATAATCAGACTTCAAAATATAAGAGTACTGTGCCATACGTGAAGCCAGAATTTGATATATCTGATATGTCTTTTTGGTGCATTCATGATCATGAAATAAGTCCTATTGTCTATTGGTATAGTTTTTATAGTTCCTATCTGTTCTTTTTTTTTTTTTTTGTTATCCTCAATATCTCTTCTAATGTCAGCTCAGCAAAGTTTGTGGCTGATTATGTCTGTCTATTATGTCCATGAAATCCAATGGCATTTGTGGATCACTGAGTTAAGCAGTCCATAGAAAGAAAATCGCTTCATTCCCTCATTAACACAGTGAGTGTTGATGAAGGAATGCCTCCAGCAGCACTGTTGTGTTTTGCAGGAGAGGGGGCACAGGGAACCTTGATTACTGCTAGTGGCTATAGCCGCCACGGGAGTCGGGATATAAAAAAAAAAAAAAATCCAACAGGCTGGTTGTACCAAAGTTGATCAATGGATCGTCTTTAGTACAATCAGCCAGCCCATAGATGGATCAAATCTCGGCCGATTCCTGCTGAACCGGGGCCGGATTTCAATCCGTGTATGGCTGACTTTGGGACTTGTTTGCAAGCCCCTCGTTTTAGCCTATGGCTCATTGTACCTTCTGCATCAATCATGGCTCATTATCCCTTTATCAGGGGTCTTCAAGTACCCCAAACATTCATGGCTTATCTTTTTACTTGTTTGCATGCAGCACTTCAGATTATGTAGACCTTAGCCCCTTCCCCAGAGGAGCTCACTCAAACATTCAAGCGCCAGTTAACATAACAATTTGTTTTTGGACTTTGAGAGGGAAACCCTTTAAAATGTAGTGAGAAATTAATTACAAACTCCATGTATGCAGTGTCAAGTGCTGGAAATCAAACCCAGAGTGCCAGAGATTGAATTCTGGGTGTATAGGATCAGCCCGATTTAGTTTCCTTTTCAAACTAGTATGAATGTAAACTCTGTTAAATATCAGATTTATAAATAAAGCATTGTAAATAGCTCTGATGGGTTTGAATAAGCTTTATTAACATCTCATTAACATAGCAACAGTGAGAGCATTGTACTTCTTGACTCTTTTACTCCTCAGTGTAACAATGAGCATGGTTCAGACTGTTCACTATACAAGCTGTTTATACACTGCATTTACATCTGTTTCAGAAAACATGCCAACGCTGTCAGACAAGTGTGCCAAATAGTTAGCCTTTTTTTTTGGATTTTCAACTTCTCTGATCTCTGCAGTTCTTTCGAATTCCTTCCCTGATGTATGGAAGTCTCGGAACATGTACGGCTCAGTTCTCCTGGCGCATTTTTTTGTTCACTAATATAAGTAAAGTAATACATGCCTCAGGTAGCAGTAAAGTGGGTTCCTCTGGTGCCTTCAAGCTGCATTGCAAGTCATTTTGGTTGATGTCATTGTATCTTAAAGCAGAGGTCCGAGGGAAAAAAAAAAATTAAAAGTCAGCAGCTACACATACATTAGCTGCTGACTTTTAATATTAGGACACTTACCTGTCCTGGAGTCCAGCGATGTCGGCACCCGCCGCCGATCTTCGGATCGGGGGACGGGTGCAGCCGCCTCCATCGCGGGTTAGGGAACCCGGACGTGTAAGCAGTACAGCTTCACGCCGGGCACCTTACTGTGCATGCGCGAGGCTCTGCCGTGCTCTGCTACTGGCCAGGCGGCCAGAAGCAGAGCGAGCAGGGAGGAGAGAGCCGGGCTTCTGACGTCAGCAGCTGCGGCCACCGGCCAGAGCTCCCGGATGTGTGGAAAAGGACACCTGTCTAAAGACAGGTGTACTCTTCCCCCTCCCCCCGACAGGTGCCAAATGTGACACCTGAGGGGGGGAGGAATCCAACCAGCGGAAGTTCCACTTTAGGGTGGAACTCCGCTTTAACTCAGGCTACGTCCAAACAAAAAAAAAATATTGTATATAATCGAGTATAAGCCAACCCAAATATAAGCCGAGGCACCTAATTTTACCACAAAAAACTGGGAAAAGTTATTGACCCAAGTATAAGCCTAGGGTGGGAAATGCAGCAGCCAGAACACAGGGACAGGGAGTCATTACACAGGTATTGTAGCCAGAAGACAGGTATTGTAGCCAGAACACAGGGATTGTAGCCAGAACACAGGTATTGTAGCCAGAACACAGGGATTGTAGCCAGAACACAGGGATTGTAGCCAGAACACAGGGATTGTAGCCAGAACACAGGTATTGTAGCCAGAACACAGGGATTCAGCTATTACACAGGGATTGTAGCCAGAACAGAGGTATTGTAGCCATTACCACCTGCCCTGGATGGTACTGGCAGGTGGCACTGATTGGTACTGGCTGGCACTGGCAGAAGAGATGAGTAAGGTAGATTCACATTTGCACAGAGCGCGCTGCTTCTAAGAGCCGCTCTGTGCATGAAACTGTGACCTAATTACATTGGAATGCAGAGAGAGAGTTGTCAGATCTTCACTGAGATCAGGAGGTGGACTGAACAGCTAACACCCACACGTCCCGCCCACCTCCGACATCAAGTTGAAAATCTGACAGCTCTCTCTTCATTCTCTGCATTCCAATGTAATTGGCTCACAGTTTCATGCACAGAGCGGCTCTTAGAAGCAGCGCGCTCTGTGCAAATGAATCTACTCATCTCTTCAGACCATCCACAGACACTGACTCGAGTATAAGCCGAGGGGGGCCTTTTTCAGCACAAAAAATGTGCTGAAAAACTCGGCTTATACTCGAGTATACTGTATATGGTACCCAACATATCCAGCGAGTAAAATAAGTATTGAACACGTCACCATTTTTCTAGGTTTATATATTTCTAAAGGCGCTATTGACATGAAATTGTCACCACATGTCGGTAACAACCCATGCAATCCATACATACAAATAAACCAAAACAAATATTCAGAAATTAAGTTATGTGTAATAAAATGGAATGGCACAGGGAAAAAGTATTGAACACGCTAACTGAAATGTATTTAATACTTTGTTCAAAATTCTTTGTTGGTAACGACAGTGTTAAGACACCACCTGTATCGATAAACTAGTCGCATGCATTGCTCAGGTGTGATTTTGGCCAATTCTTCCAAAGAACAGTCTTCAAATTTTGAAGGTTCCGTGGGTCCCTTCTATGAACTCTGATCTTTAGTTCTTCCCATAGGATTTCTATTGGCTTCAAATCAGGTGGTGGGCAATTCTAGCAGCTTTATTTTCTCTTTGAAACCAATTGAGAGGTTACTTGGCTTTGTGTTTGGGATCATTGGCTTGCTGAAATGTCCAGATTTCCTCTTCATCATCCTGGTAGATGGCAGCAGATTTATATCAATAATGTCTTGGTCCATTTTTACGTTCATCCTTCCTTCAACCATATGAAGTTTGCCAGTACCGTATGCTAAAAAACAGCTCCACACCATGATTTTCCCACCTCCAAACTTCACTGTTGGTATGGTTTTATTGGGGTGATGTGCAGTGCCATTTAACTTCCAAACATGGTGTGTATTATGGCATACAAAAAGTAAAATTTTGGTCTCAGCTGGCCAGACTATATTTTCCTAGTACTTCACAGGTTTGTCTAATTGTTGTGCAGCAAACTTTAAATGAGCTTCAACATGCTTTGTTTTCAGCAATGGAGTCTTGCGTGGTGAGCGTGCAAACAGGCCACGGCAGTTGAGTGCAATACTTATTATTTTCTTTGGAACAATTGTACCTTCTAATTCCAGGTCTTTCTGAAGCTTTCCACAAGTGGTCATTGGCTCTTGGACAACTCTTCTGATAATTCTTTCACTCTGTCAGAAATTTTGCGAGCAGCTCCTGGTTGTGGTCAGTTTATGGTGAAATTATGTTCTTTCCACTTCTGAATTATGGCCCCAACAATGCTCACTGGAACATTCAGAAGTTTAGAAATCCTTCTGTAACCAATGCCATCAGTATGTCTTGTAACAATAAGGTTGTGAAGGTCTTGCGAGAGCGCTTTGCTTTTACCCATCATGAGATGTTTCTTGTGTGACACCTTTGGTAATGAGACACCTTTTTATAGGCCACCAGTTGATACTGAACCAGCTGATATTATTTTGCACTGACAAGGGGCAGGATTGCTTTCTAATTACTGATAGATTTCAGCTGGTGTCTTGGCTTTCCATGCCTTTTTTCACCTCCCTTTCTTCATGTGTTCAATACTTTTTCCTGTGTCATTCTATTTTATTACACACAACTTAATTTGTTTTGGTTTCTTTGTATGTCTGGATTGCAAGGGTTGTTACCGACACGTGGTGAAAATTTCAATAGCACCTTTAGAAATATATTTACCTAGAAAAATGGTGACGTGTTCAATACTTATTTTACCCGCTGTATTTTATATATTTTTATATTATAGATGCCCTTCCTGAAAAAAGCATGGCAGGAATAAGGCTTGATTCACATCAATGCATTTTGCTTTTCATCAGTTTTTCACTGCTTTTTGCTGTGCTTCCTCTGTTTTTTTTATAGCATTTTTGATGCTTTTTACTGCGAGTTTTGTGCGTTTTGCGTTTTTATTTTCTCCTTACGTTCACTGACAGACGCAGCTCTTCATGACTTTGTGGGGTTTTATGTTCGTCCTACTAGGAGTTAACTAGGCAGGGAAAAGAATCAGCTGGCCCCTCCCTTGGGGGCCGTCCTCTCTTCCTACATCAAACCCCCTCACAGAATAGCTCTTCAGTTTCAATTCCTAGTTCGCAAGGAGTTGACCTGGCTTCCCTATAGGGAACTGCGGTCCTATTGTGACCATTTTTCTTTTCTTTTCTTTTTTTGCTGCAATCAAGATGATCTGCTATCAAGAAAGCCGGTCGGGGCATCGAGAGTCCTGGTGCTCTGTACTTTCCCCGACCTGGCCAACATGATGCAAAGCCGGCCCCAACACAGGGACCCGCCGCATCTTACCCGTTCCGTGCGGGTGGCCCGGGGCGAGATCCCCCACATTGGTCCCCTTCCCGATTCGTTCGGCAGGGCGACTCTGGGCTGGCAGCATACCCCCCGTCGAGGGTGGAAAGTCTGCATTCGGTGGCTACCGTGGCGTCGGACGGGTAAGTGAGCGCCCTGCCTTCCTCCCCACCCGGGGAGTGAAGTGGGCCCGACGTCCCCAAATGCGTTTTTTCCACTGCTCCAATAGCTTGTCCGGGGTAGCCACCGGTGGGGATCAGCCTTTCATCTTGCCCCCTGCCACACCTTGCCCCCCACCCCCCGCACCAGCGCTGTCCGTTCGTTCGGCCTTCTCGTCCAGCATCACCATGCGGTCCATCGGCCGCCATTTTGCGGCGGACCGCCGCCATTTTGCCGTAGCCGCGGACATTTCCAGCCTATGGGGCTTTTCCCCTAGCGCTCGGAGCGGCCATATTCGGTACTGCACGTTGCCTGAGAGGTGTGTTTCAGCCTCTAGTGCTTCCTGGCGGCCATCTTCACTGCATGCTCTGCATTCTGCATGTGGCTGCAGCTTCTCCCATCAGAAAATGGATGGTGACAGGCAGTTTTTCCTGAACGATCGGCGCTAACGAACAGCAAAAACGCAAGTATAGCTGAGCTCCCTCTGGGTGCTGGTGGCGGTGGGGTGCTGTCCTCTGATCCTGTGGGGGTGTGTGGCTGTGTGCGGGGCGTCCATCCATCCATCCATCCATCCATCCCTGACAAGGCTGATCTCCCTGCTGAACCTGCTGAGGGGACATCAGCAGCCACGCAGTCTGCCCAAGGGGCTTTTCTCACCCAGCTGCGGGATGTTCTCGCTGAATTTCTTCCACGTGGGGACGCCGCTCCGCGGGTCCCCAAGAAGCGGCCCCCTCCCCCCTTATCCTCAGGGGAAGATTCTGAGTCTGAGGTGGCTTCAGGGGTCTTAGAGACCCCGGGGGACTTGTCTGATGAGGACACGGGTGACATGGTAACTGAGGAGGACCAAGAGCCAGTGGCTGACCAGGACAATGTGCTGGTCGCCACCATTATCACTGGCATTCGTACCAAGTTGCAGCTGGATCAAGCGGGCGCATCGCGATCTGCCTATATGTGCGGGTCTTCTAGGCCCCCCAAGGCCCCCAAGTCCTATCCTTACAATGAATTTTTTTTTTTGACCATTTCCTATATCGTGAATGGCAGCAACCCCGGCGTTCCTCCTCGCTGACTGGCCGTTTTACTGAACGCTATCCTGTTGAGGAGAGTTTCCTAAAGAAATGGGAATCTCCTGCGGTGGATCCGCCTATTGCACGCCTTACCAAGGCGACTACCATTCCTATGGGGACCCCTTCTTTCAAGGATCCTACTGATAGAAGAACAGAGGCACTTTTGAAGTCCTTGTTCTTGAACGCGGGCGCCGCAGTGCGACCTGCTTTGGCTGCGGCCATGGCAGCGCAGTACCTCTCTGAGTGCATGGACTTAAGACGGATTCAGGGTGGGCGCCTATTGGGCTCGCGCCTTGATGAAATCATTAAGGATTTCACAGGAGGCAAGAGTACTTTCCTTCCGGAGCCCCGCAGGCGTGAGTTCTGCCGTAGACGGGTGCCTGCTACGTCGGGTCAGAGAAGCTTTTTCGTGCATCTGGCACGGCAAGCAAGGGAACCCGTTCCAGTAAGGCTGCTGTAGGGGCCGGGCGCCGGCAGTGGCAGCGCAAACCAGGAAAGACAGAAGACAAATCTTCCATCAGCCTGATGGGGCGCCCCCACCCGAGTGTCGGGTGGGGGGACGTCTTCGGGGGTTCGCAGATCGGTGGCTGGCTCACTTTTCCGACCGCTGGGTCTGCGAGGTGGTGTCCACCGGGGGATAGAGTTCATCACTCTACCCCCAGACAGGTTCTTCCCATAAAAATTTAAACCTCCTGCTGGAGCGCAGGCTGGCCCTTTCCAGGGCAGTACAGACTCTCTCTCAGAACAAGGAGTGATTGTACCGGTTCCCTCAGAAGAGAGATTTCAAGGCTTTTACTCGAATCTCTTTGTGGTGCCCAAAAAAGGGGACGGCTTTCAGCCCATCCTGGACTTGAAGGCCCTAAACAGGTTTGTCAGGGTGCAAAAATTCCGGATGGAATCTGCTCCATCCGTCGTGGCCGCCCTGCACCAGGGGGAATTCCTAGCGTCATTAGACATAAAGGATGCGTCCCTCCATGTACCCATCCATCCACGACATCAGCGTTTTCTGCGGTTCGCGGTTGGGGATCGCCATTTTCAATTTGTAGCTCTTCCCTTCGGCCTGACCTCCGCGCCCCGGGTGTTCACGAAGTTACTGGCCCCGATGTTGGCGTTGCTGCGTCAGAGGGGCATTGCCATAGTGGCGTACCTGGACGATCTGCTCCTGCGAGCGGACTCTGTCTCTGCCCTGGAGGAGAATGTGAACATCGCAATGGTCTCATTGCGGGACTTTGGCTGGTTACTCAACCTGCAGAAGTCGTCGGTGTCTCCTTCCTGCCGTCTGGAGTATCTGGGTCTCATTCTGGACACAGAACAAGCAAAGGTGTTTCTTCCTCCGACGAAGCTACAGAGTTTACAGTTGGCTGTGCGCACCCTCCTATCACGCCGCCGGTCTTCCTTGCGGTTCTGTATGAGGGTGCTGGGGCTCATGGTCTCGTCGTTCGAGGCGATACCTTTTGCCCAGAGTCACACTCGTTTGCTCCAGCGAGCAATTCTGGTTCAATGGGACAAGTCCCACTGGTCGTTGGATCTCCCGATCCGGCTGGGCCCGCAGACCAGGGCGTCCCTCGCCTGGTGGTTACGGGACTCGGCCCTCACTCGGGGGAAGTCGTTCCTGCCCCTTTGGTGGACGGTAATCACCACGGACGCCAGCCTGACGGGCTGGGGCGGAGTCCTGGAACAACTATCAGCTCAGGGTCGTTGGTCGGCCCAGGAGGCCTGCCTACCCATCAACGTGCTGGAGCTGAGAGCGATCAGACTGTCTTTCTCATTGGACAAGGAGATTGCAAGGCCGTCCGATTCGAATTCAATCGGACAATGCCACGGCGGTGGCGTATGTGAATCATCAGGGCGGCACACGGAGCCCAGCGGCGGCTGCCGTGGCAGCGCTGATTCTGCGTTGGGCGGAACTTCACGTTCCGGCAATCTCTGCGGTTTACATCCCAGGTGTGGAGAACTGGCAGGCGGACTTTCTCAGTCGCCAGAAGCTGGACCAGGGGGAGTGGTCCCTTCACCCGGAGGTGTTCAATCAGATTTGCCACAAATGGGGGACACCGGATGTGGATCTCTTGGCGTCCAGGTTCAATCACAAGGTGAGAACCTTTGTGTCCAGGACAAAGGATCCGTTGGCAGCGGCCACG
>BLSH010440024.1:128417-143160 GCA_018402905.1 Glandirana rugosa
CCCACATCTCCCTCCATTTTCTTCCCTTTCCTCTCCCATTTTCCCCCTCCCATTCTTTCCCCCCACACACACCCTACCCCTTGTTGCCATTTCTTCCTTCCTCCCCCGAGTCCATGTTTCTCAAATTGGTATTAATTTGGAGGTAGCGAAACTGCTCAAGGCATGGAACACACCTGTCCTGGGTGAGATGGTCAAAAATAACAAATGGAAGAGTTGTGCTGAAAGTGAGCCCAAAAAATCATATTTATCCACCAGTTAAATTGTTCTCTATTAGGAAAAGCCACAGGGAATTTAGGGTTGCCTAAAAATGAGGCTTGAGGGGGTGTAGATGAGATAAGTCCATGTTTTGATTTGTATCGAGCCCAAAGCTTAAGGTGATAAGGGTATATAGAATCATATTGAAATCTGACCCATGGCACTCTGGCCTCAGTCATGTTCCATTGGGCTAATTGATTAAGGCAGGAAGCCAGATAGTATGACCAAAGGTAAGGAAGGCCAAGACCACCTTTACAGTTAGATCTGTACAAGATTTTATGGGAAAAACTAGGGTGACCCTCTGAACAAATAAACCAATTGATTGATTGGAAGGAATCAGGAGATGGTGAGGTTGATAGGAAGGGCTCAGAATAAACATAACATCTTAGAGAGGATATTCATTTTGATAGCTGTGGTTTTACCCATGAACAAAATGGTGTATGTTTTCCAAACCCTGAGCATGGCTGGATTATAGTGAATAAAAGAGGGTCGTTTTTGTCATCTAATGATTCAAAAGATGGGGTAAACCTAATACCTAGGTAAGACATGGAGTTTGAGTGCCAGATAAATGGAAAAGCTTGTCTGAGAGAATTATATTGTGTTTGAGGGAAGTTGATCGGCATAGCCATAGATTTAAAAACATTTGCAGATAGACCTGATAGAGTGGCAAAATTCTGTAAGACTTTGAGAAGTTTAGGTAAAGTTAGCACCAGTTGTGTTAAATATAATCAGCAAACATACTCAGAATAAATGTTGATTGTTATATGGAATAACCCGAAATATCCGGGTGCATGGAAATGGCAATAGTGAGGGGCTCAATAGCAAGGGCAAACTGGAGGGGCGAGAAAGGGCAACCCTGTCTTGTCCCCCTGCCCACTTTGAAAAATTAGTTATAACCAGGTAGTCTAATAGGAGTACGAGGGGAATTATAAAGTGCTTGATAGCCATGAAAAAAATTGTCTTTAAAGCCATAACGTGGTAATACATATTGTCAGGTGACACTGTCAGATGCTTTATGCATGTCAAAACTCAAAAGAAGTGCAGAGCGGGCGTGTAATTGGGCATCTTGCACGATGTTCGCAGCTAAGCGGATATTATCGGTTATTTGTCTCAGGAATAAAGTATGATCGTTGGGGAGATATTAATGTAGAAATAACAGAGGCAAGCCTATTGGCAAGCATTCTACTGAAAATTTTCAAGCCATTATTTATAACGGAGATAGGATGGAAATTTTGTTGGAGAGTGTGCTCTTTATTTGGTTTAGGTATGAGTGACATATTTGTTAAGAGCATTTCATCTGGAAAAGGGTTCCCTTGCACAATATGGTTAAAGAGAGAGGCTAGGCTTGGGGCCAGGGAAGGGGCAAAATGTTTATAATAAGTGGCGGAGAAGCAGTCTGGGCCTGGTGCAGAAGTGCTCTTAAGGGATTTAATTATGGATAAGATTTCCTCAGAGGAGCAAGGGGTGTTCAGTATTTCCTGTTAAGGCGTTAATGTTGGAAGTGGAATATCAGCAAACCACGATAATGAGGAGGGAGGAATGGCAGATTGCGGAGGGGCAAGCAAAGTGGTATAAAACTCTTCAAAAATTTTAAGTGTATCTTTAGGAAGAGTAGTTAGTTGTCCCAAGGGTGTGCACAATTTGCATATACAGTATCTCACAAAAGTGAGTACACACCTCACATTTTTGTGAATATTTTATTATATCTTTTTCATGTGACAACACTGAAATTATACTTTGCTACAATGTAACGTAGTGAGTGTACAGCATGTATAGCAGTGTAAATTTGCTGTCCCCTCCAAATAACTCAACACACAGCCATTATTGTCTAAACCGCTGGCAACAAAAGTGAGTATACCCCTAAGGGAAAATGTCCAAATTCGGCCCAATTAGCCATTTTCCCTACCCGGTGTCATGTGACTCGTTAGTGTTACAAGGTCTCAGGTGTGAATGAGGAGCAGGTGTGTTAAATTTGGTGTTATCGCTCTCACTCTCTCATACTGGTCACTGGAAGTTCAACATGGCACCTCATGGCAAAGAACTCTCTGAGGATCTGAAAAAAAGAATTGTTGCTCTACATAAAGATGGCCTAGGCTATAAGAAGATTGCTAAGACCCTGAAACTTAGCTGCTGCGCGGTGGCCAAGACCTTACAGCGGTTTAACAGGACAGTTTCCACTCAGAGCAGGCCTCGCCATTGTCGACCAAAGAAGTTGAATGCAAGTGCTCAGCGTCATATCTAGAGGTTGTCTTTGGGAAATAGATGTATGAGTGCTGCCAGCATTGCTGCATAGATTGAAGAGGTGGGGTCAGCCTGTCAGTGCTTAGACCATACGCCACACACTGCAACAAATTGGTCTGCATGGCTGCCGTCCCAGAAGGAAGCCTCTTCTACAGATGATGCTCAAGAAACCCCGCAAACCGTTTGCTGAAGACAAGCAGACTAAGGACATGGTTTATTGGGACCATGTCCTGTGGTCCGATGAGACCAGGATAAACGTATTTGGTTCAGATGGTGTCAAGGGTGTGTGGCAACAACCAGGTGAGGCGTACAAAAACAAGTGTGTCTTGCCTACAGTCAAGCATGGTGGTGGGAGTGTCAAGTTCTGGGACAGCATGAGTGCTGCTGGCACTGGGGAGCTACAATTCATTGAGAGGACCATGAATGCCAACATGTACTGTGACATACTGAGGCAGAGCATGAGCCCCTCCCTTCGGAGACTGGGCCGCAGGGCGGTATTCCAACATAACGACCCCAAATACACTTCCAAGACGACCACTGCCTAGCTAAAGAAGCTGAGGGTAAAGGTGATGGACTAGCCAAGCATGTCTCCAGACCTAAACCCTATTGAGCATCTGTGGGGCATCCTCCAATGGATGGTGGAGGAGTGCAAGGTCTCTAACATCCACCAGCTCCATGATGTCGTCATTGAGGAGTGGACGAGGACTCCAGTGGCAACCTGTGAAGCTCTGGTGAACTCCATGCCCAAGAGGGTTAAGGCAGTGCTGGAAAATAATGGTGGCCACACAAAATATTGAGACTTTGGGTCCAATTTGGACATTTTCACTTAGTGGTGTACTCACTTTTGTTGCCAATGGTTTAGACATTAATGGCTGTGTGTTTTAGTTATTTTGAGGTGACAGCAAATTTACACTGTTATACAAGCTGTACACTCACTACTTTACATTGTAACAAAGTGTCATTTCTTCAGTGTTGTCACATGAAAAGATCTAATAAAATATTTACAAAAATGTGAGGGGTGTACTCCCTTTTGTGAGATACTGTATATATGAGGTGATTTTAGTGTTTAATTAAGTTTCCTGGCAACCATGGTGGAGTAAGAATTGCCAGAAAGTAAAAATATTGCCTTGGACCAGCGTAATGCTTTTTTAGCCTTATGAGCCAATAAAGAGTCAAGTTCTAATCATTTTTGAGATATTAGTACAGAGAGGGACTGTGAATGTGTGATAGAGTGGGTTTTGTACAAGTTGTCTAGATCCTTGGTTAGAGAGGGAATCCTGTGCCAGTTCTCCTTATTACGAGTTGTGACAAGTGCGGTAAGCCGACCTCTAATAACTGTTTTATGGGCGATCCATAGGATCTGTGGGGAGGTATCAGGAGAGTTAAAGGCAAAATATTCCTCTATTGCTGAGTTAATTTCCTGTTCACAGGCCAGGTCTGCTAAAAGGGAGTCTTTGAGTTTCCAAGAGTAGGGTGTGGAGGAAAGTCTTGTCATATATGTTTAGCGAATTTTACAATGTGGTGATCAGACCATGGACATACATGGATCGCAGCTGTTACAGAGTTCGACAGTATGACTGGGGTACAAATTATATAGTCCAGTCTGGCATATGTTTCATGGGGGTGAGAATAAAATGTAAATTACTTGGTGCTTATGTTGTGAGCGCGCCACGTGCCTATAAATTCGAAAGAGTCGAGATTTTGTTGAATGGTTTTAGAAAAAGCTTTAGAGTTCAAGTTAAAATCTCTGCCAAGATATATATGGGATGACTGGAATCTACAAAGAGTGTCAAAGAAGTTAGAAAAGAAACAAGTTTGAGCATCATTTGGAGCATAAATATTTGCTATCGTAAGTTTGCGCCCTGCAACTGAACCTTTTAGGCTCCATGTACACGGGACACTTTTCTACCTCCCCTGAACGTTTTATTTTGAAAGCTAGAAACCGGCGTCTAAAACGTCTGTTTTGCACGCCGCGTTTTGCCGTGTTCGTGTCTACGAGCGTTTTTTAAAAAAAAAATGGAAACGCCTGTAAGCGAAACGCTCCTAGACACGAGTTACGCATTTAGGTGTGTTTACAAAATGTTACAAATGCCTCTGAGCTTCTGTATGAACACAATTTTTTGCTTTCCAAGAAATGCTTCTAAACTCAACTGCCTGGAGACGACCTTAAACGACCCTGTGTACTTGTACTGATAAGATAACATTAGATGTGTTTAGGGGCAGCTTAAAAAAACATCCAAATGCCTCTAAACGTCTGTTTACCAGCAGCAGTATACATGAGGCCTAATAATGATAAATCTACTTTCCAGGACTTAATAAGTATGCTGAATTTCAAAAGGAAAAGATTTGTGAAGATAAATGGCTACTCCCCTAGTCTTAGTAGCATGCACCATGTAGAATGCCTGCCCATAAGCCTTGTGAAAAAATGTAGGATGGTTAGAATGAGAAAAATGCGTTTCCTGCAATATGACTTTGTGAGCCCCCGATTAATTGTACTGCAGGAAAGCTTTTATATGTTTGTGTGGGGGGCTTCTTCTATTTTTCAAGGACTCTAGGGAAAGGCACCTAAATTTCAGCTGTGTCCGCTAAAGTCAAAGGTTTTCTGTTTTACCAGTTCAGATCCGCGCTATAGCCGAAAGACGGCTACAGCGCGGCTCTGAATTGCCCGGCGGACGTCCATGGACGTCCGCCCTTGTGCACGCTCCCTGCGTGCACTTGCAGCCTACGGCGGCGCGCTCTCGCGGCCATTGCACGCTGCGTGGGTGTGCCCGCGGGTCGGGCGGTCTCGATGTCCGCCCGAGACCCGCCGATCCCCTGTCACTGGGATCAGTTAGATCTGTTATGTCCCGACCAGCCCATCCCCCATACAGTTAGAACACATGCAAGGAACACAGTTAACCCCTTCACTGCCCCCCTACAGGTTAACCCCTTCACTGCCAATGAGATTTATACAGTAATCAGTGGACATTTAAATTTCTGATCGCTGTATAAATGTCATTGGTCCCAAAAATGTGTCAAAAATGTCCGACATGTCCGCTGCAATATCTCAGTCCCGATAAAAATCGCAGATAGCTGCCATTACTAGTACAAAAAAAAATATAGTAAAAATGCCATAAATCAATTCCCATAGTTTGTAGATGCGATAACTTTTGCGCAAACCAATCAATATACACCGATTGTGATTTTTTTTTTTTTTACAAAAATATGTAGAAGAATATATTTTGGCCAAAACTGATGAATACTTTTCTTTTTTAGATATTTTTTTGGATATTTACTATAGCAAAAAAGTAAAAAATATTGTTGTTTTTTCAAAATCTTCGCTCTTTGTTTGTTTATAGCGCAAAAAAGAAAAACTGCAGAGGTGATCAAATACCACCAAAAGAAAGCTCTATTTTTGGGGGGGAAAAAATTATAAAAATATTGTTTGGGTACAACGCCGCAAGACCGCGCAATTGTCATTCAAAATGTGACAGCGCTGAAAGCCTAAAATTGGTCTGGGCAGGAGGGGGGTTTAAGTGCCCAGTAAGCAAGTGGTTAAAGAATCTGGTAATTTTCTATCCCTCTATTTAGTAACCGTAATAGGCACCAGTTTATGATTCACCAGCTGGCCAACATCTAATTCAGCAGTGCCCAGTGTGGGCAATATAACGGCAATTCTTTTCTAGTCAATAATAATAAAACCACTTGTATCTCAGGAAGGGTAGCACTCTTGCCTATTCAATACTGTCATTCAAACGAAACAACATTTCAGTTTTATATCCTTTTATTTGATTCAGTCATAAGTGTCCTCTTTCCTGCAGTTTTCCATCGTATATTGCAAATCTTTTCATCCTGGACTTGTATAAATGTGCCAGTAAAATAGACCTTACATTAAAGCTGACTGCCTGTGTATTGCATTAAGATACAGCGGTGTAATTTTTATACTTTACACTTGGCAGCGTTGAATCGTGCAAGCGAGACCTGGGTGACAGCCAAAATAATTTCCCAAACGGTAACAGAAACGGCAGTACAAAAAGAGATAAATACTGCAGCCGAGCTGTGGATCCCCAGAGATATTTAACGTTGTTTAATTTAGAAGTTCCTTTTTTACACTGCCGGATTGGATTCTAAAAGAGAAAAGGTAAACGCAGAGATCTTGGCATTGGCCTTGTTTTGTACTGTCCTGACCGATACTCAACTCTAGCGTCTTTGCCCAGAAATGCAGATCTTGGTGCACAATGTAAATGTAATGGCCAATGAATGATTTAGAGATCTTGTAATTAAAGGTGTAGTTTCACCTGACCAAACTGGCAGGGATGAAATGTCATCTCTTTTCTTTCCTGTTAAGTTTCAGTGTTACCTAATTTTATACAATCTGTAAAATCAGTTTCATTAATATTATGGGTTTGATTTATTAAAGGCAAATAGGCTTTCACTTTGCAAGGGAATTTTCCCTGATCTTAGTGAGCATGGTGAAAGAATGCCCAATCACATGAAAAGGAAAAAAAACATTTTGCAAGCACATAATTGATGATGATGGTCAGCAGAGCTTCACCTCATTTATTAAGCTAAGCAAAAATTCCCTTGCAAAGTCAACAGCCTATTTGCCTTTAGTAAATCTAATCTGCACATTCTTGAAGTGGATCTAGTTTTAAAGTAGGATTAACTTAAATAGATGGGCAACCTTACCTACCAGCTGTCAAAACTCAGGTCCCATATGTTTTAAATTCCAGGTTATGTGACTTAAAGTTAACGTGTTTGGAGGGCTGCATTATGGGTGAAGACATCGGCAACTTCTTTAGTCAGTTTGAGTGAAGGCTTTGCTAAGGTCAGTGCC
Source organism: Glandirana rugosa (assembly GCA_018402905.1). Taxonomy (NCBI): domain Eukaryota; kingdom Metazoa; phylum Chordata; class Amphibia; order Anura; family Ranidae; genus Glandirana; species Glandirana rugosa. Next base: position 135,730 of record BLSH010440024.1, read on the forward strand.
CTAATGCACTGCCACCAAGGCATTAAGCCATCTGACCTTGTGTTGGAGCACCACAGTACTTGGTTTTTACATCGAACATCCATGTTCTTTTTATCTTTAGGAACTGGCTTGACGGCAGGGATTTTGCCAGGTAATATTTAACTTTCTATCTTTTTATTTGGAGGTCAGTAAAGTAGAGGACTAAGGAGGGAAGTGCCCAGAGGTCACTGTAGAGATGATACGGTAAAGAGACAAAGCCTGTGGTATACATGTGTGGGTGGCTCTTGGGAAACTCCTTCCCTGGCATTTGTGTCTTGACCTGTTCCTTATATGACTCCATTTTGAAACAGTAAATTGCTTTAATTATGGTTTTATTCCTCTTTCATTTGTAGCAATGCAGTAAACACTGTACTAGACAGGTCAGCTATCTAAATGGCTTTACATTGCCACTTAGAATTTCTTCTGTGGATTGCCCACCATGGATAGTGTTGCTCTTATGTCTGAATTGTAAAGATTTTGTATAAGACTTCTATGTTTTGTATAGAGAATTCCTGCTCCTGCTTTTTGTTCAATACATTTTTATTGAATTCTCAAAAATAGGTTTGACATACAACATTACAGAGTAAAGAAGATCAATATGCTCATGTAAACAAATGTTATATTGAAAAGTGGTATAACAAGGCATTATGCAATCAGAACAGAAATGGACCAGGGCGTAGGCACTGTAATCCTAAAGTAAGACTGGGGTAAGAGGTGTGCTCCATATTCTGGGAGGTAAAAGGAGTATAGGATATGACCGAAAACAGGAGGACAGTGAGGACTGGTAGGGGGGAAATGAAGGGAAGGGAGAAGAAAGAAAAGGAAAAAAGAAGAAGTAGTAGTGAATCTGCAGTCACTGAAGGCGGCATATAGGATTCAATCCATGGTTTTCATGTTTTACGAAACATAGCCATCTTATTTTGGCGGGTGGTCGTTTTTGTTTGGACCAATGTTTGAAAGACTGTGCTTGATATCAGCGACGTGAACAGGGTTTTAACTTTTTTTTTTTTTTTTTTTTAAATAAGGGGTATGTTTTTAGCAACTGATTCATTTTCTGATCACTTGTTATCATACTACTTGAGGATTTACTGATTTCTTAAAACATGTCCTTCAGCTTTTGTCCAACATCTGAATTTTTCACTCATTTAAGGGACTTTTATGTCTTGGGTAAGATTTTGCCATATTAATACTTCCTGGGTAAGATTTCCCATATTAATATGTCTGCTGTTTTCAAGAGGTGAACTATTGGTTGTATTATTGACTTGGCATTGATTCCAATGGTGATTGATTGTGCTCAATCCCTGTGCCTTGCCACCACACACATTTGACATACTGCCTGTTACTCTAAAACTATTTGTATGCCCGTCGTCTTCCACCTCTCTACTTTGTCCAATCCGAGAACGCGTTGTATTCTCTGAAAACATATAAAGGCATTTAGTGAATGGCGGCGGTGGCACAGGACCCAGGAGATTGCACCAACTACTAGAGTGAATGTCAACTTCCACATTGGTCCATCAGGTAGGAAATATACTTAAGCCTCGTACACATGGGATGACAATTGTATACAACAGGTCGTACTAACGACCGTTGTATGTGATACCGATCGTTCGTATGCGCGATTAGAACAGTCGAACATACGACGGTCGTACAAGGGAGTTGTATGAGCAAACTAGAAAACTTGGTTGTACCAACAAGCGCTCATACGAGCGTTGTATCGTGTGTACAGAGAAGTTGGTACAACAAGTTGTATTGTGCAAAACACGCATGCTCAGAAGTCCGGAACAGCCGGATGCTAATTACATGCACCTGAACGTTCTTCTGTGCTCGTACGATCGTGTAGTGCAGTCAGTATGCTAGATACAACAGCCAACATACGATTTGCGACGATCGTACGTACGATCGTCATCCCATGTGTGTGAGGCTTTACTTACATCGATGCAAGCAGCTCAGTTTTAAGTGCATCTAAAGCCAAACCTTTTGTTTTTTTTGTTTTTTTACTTTTAAATAGGGCAGATTATAGATAGATAGATTCTCTGTAAGGTATTTAATTGCAATTCAAGTCCACTGAAGAGATTCATACTATTTGTTCTGAGGACCACAACCACAGGGCAGAAAGTGACTGGAATTCCAAAGTTTTACAGTTGCCACTGAAACAGCAGGTAGGGGGACACCCTCCAGTAGGGAAATCGAGGGATTTTCCCCTCACTTTAGACCATTTTGTTACCTCTTATGTCCCTGAGACAGAAATGAAGGGACATACTTACAATGGGACATGGACAATGGAAAAATACATTTAGAATAAGTCTTAATCATGCTCTTAAAGTTTAGGATTCAGAAAAACTTTAGGATGGAACACTCCATTATGGGGCAATCCTAATCTTCCTCATTTATATGGTAAGCCATTAGCATGCAAGGAAGGTGGATTTTTTTCTATTTTAAGACTTAAATATTTATATATTGCAGCTTACCAATCATTCGATGTGATGGTTGCATCAGTTTTCTTTGGCTTCTCCCCCTCTGTCTTCCCCTGGTGATCATGCCAGTAACACATCCTGTATTACAGTGCCTCCACTCTGGACGAGGAAGCAGACGAGGCAGACAGCAGCATTGTCAGTCAGGTGGGGGGGGGGGGGTGAAACTCCAACTCACATGTTTTAAGCAGTTAGAGCAAACCCTTTTTTTTTCTTTTTGGAATTTAATTGGTTGTAAAGGCTCAAGGTGTTTACCTTCAGCACTGTGCACAGGAGCCTCGGCTCTGCTGGATCTCTCCCTCCTCATTGACTGTCCATCACAGCCGGTGAGCCAATGAGGAGAGAGAGGGGCCTGGGTCGAGCTGTGGCTCTGTGTGTGAATATACACACAGAGCAGCAGCTCGGGAGCGCGCCTGCTCAGGTGCCCCCATTGCAAGGATCTTTCTCTGGGCTCACTCAGTAGGAGGGAGGGGCCAGGGGTGCCGACAGGGGACCCAAGAAGTGGGGGATTGGGGCTGCTGTATGCAAAACCGCTGCACAGAGCAGGTGAGTATGACATGTTTATTGTTTTAATTATTGCCTTTATTATAACTTTAACCACTTGCTGACCACCCACCGCAGATATATATCGATGTACGTCAGTCTGTGCATGTGAGATTCAGGCGCACGCCCATGGGTCCTCTGCCCGCGATCGATGTACCTAGAGGCAGAACAGGGATCTGCCTATGTGAACAAGGCAGATCCTCGTTCTGACATGGGACATCTCAGAGATCTGCTGTTCCCAGTAATGGGGGATAGCGATCTCTGTGATGTCCCCGGCAGTCCATCCCCCTGCAGTTAGAACACACCCAGGGAACATCGTTAACCCCTTGATCGCCCCTAGTGTTAACCCCTTTCCTGCCAGTGTAATTTTTACATTGGTCAGTGCATTTTTAGAGCACTGATCAATGTGATAATGTCACTGGTCCCCAAAAAGTGTCATTTGGGGTCAGATTTGACATCCCCAATGTTGCAGTACCATACACACAAATAGGATGCAGCGCAGCATATGGGTGGTCAATAATCTAAAAAGAATGTAGTGCACAATATGATAATATAGTCCAATGTAGAGGTGCATGCAAAGATGTCCACAGGTGTCTCTATTCCGCATAAGTGAATTCCTCCACCAGCTATTCTATGCGCTCACCTCCTGCTAAGACCCCAGTTTCACTAGAGGGTCTAAAGCACTTTCCCAGCAGGGGATCAATAGGCTCTCCTGAGTCCTGAAAGGGCCAAAGTCCTCTATAGAGGCGCCCCGTCAGTGACATCAAAGATTGCCCCTAATGTCTTGGACCCTCCGTGAAAGCCGTTCTTTTTTCACAATCTAGTGGGGTACTTCTCCCCGGTCACATGTGCGCTCCTCCATTTCCTTCGGTGTTTGGGGAGGAGATCTCATGAGAGTTGGATGGGATGAGCTGTCCCCTATGCCTGGAGGAGCAAACATGTGACCGGGGAGAAGTACCCCACCAGATTGTGAAAAAAGAACGGATAGCTGGTGGAGGAATTCATTTATGCGAAATAGAGACACCTGTGGACATCTTTGCATGCACCTCTACATTGGACTATATTATCATATTGTGCACTACATTCTTTTTAGATTATTGACCACCCATATTCTGCGCTGCATCCTATTTGTGTGTATGGTTTATTAAGGGTGTGTGACTACCTTGATGTTCAGCTGCAGTCATATTTAATTAGCTTTGTATCTAGGCAGCGCTGATTGTTTTTTCTTACTTTGTTCTATAATGTTGCAGTACCGCCAAAAATCGCAGATTGTTACCATTACCAGTAAAAACAATAAAAAATAAAAAGTCGCTAAATCTATCCCATAGTTTGTAGATGTGATAACTTCTGCGCAAACCAATCAATATACGCCTGCTGCGATTTTTTTTTTTTTTTTTTACCAAAAATATGCAGAAGAATATACAGTAAAGCCTTGGTTTGAGAGCGTTTTGCAAGACAAGCAAAATTTTAAAATACATTTTGACCTGATATGCAAGCGATGTCTTGATATACAAGTAGCGTCCGTCACAACTGAGTATAAAAGAGAAGAGATGTACCTCTAAGTGTAGCAATATGGTTACTTTTAATGAAGGTACAACATTTAGCAACTCACATGGTTGATGATTAAAACAGGCAATCTAAGTATGCAGGCATCCGGGGTAAAGCTATCCACATACATCGTCCTCCGCACCGCCATGAACGTAATCCCTTCCACGCTGCACTTCATGAGCGCTTCAAGCCTCGCTTTCAGATCGCTCTACTGCAGGGTAGTCTTCCCCGTCATGATTGCAAACTGACAGCTGTGAGAGCCGGCAGTGCAGAGGATGGTTTATGTGGACAGCTTTACCCCGGATGCCTGCATACTTAGATGTGCCTCTTTTAATAATCAACCATGTGAGTTGCTAAATGTTGTACCTTCATTAAATGTAACCATATTAGTACACTTAGAGGCGCCTCTCTTCTCTTTTATACTCTGTAGCTCCTGCTGGGTTTTGCTTTTAATTCCCTTGTGGAGGCGGCCATTTGTGGATGGACATTTTATGGTTACACAACCTATCACATTGCTATAATCTTTTTATATGGACTATAAACTGAAAGACTTATGAATAAATGGTTTTGGAACGAATCAAATGAGTTTCCATTATTTCTTATGGGGAAATTCACTGATATACAAACACTTTGGATTACAAGCATGTTTCTGAAACGAATGCTCGCAATCCAAAGTTTTACTGTATATCGGCCCAAAATGATGAATACATTTTGTTTTTTTATATATATATTTTTGATATGTATTCTGGCAGAATTTAAAAACAATTCTCTTTTTCAAAATTGTAACTCTTTTTTTTTTTTTTTTGTTTATATCGCAAAAAAAAAAAAATAACGGAGGTGATCAAAGACCACCAAAAGAAAGCTCTATTTGTGGGAAAAAAAGTGACATCAATTTTGTTTGGGTACAACGTCACATGAGCGCGCCATTGTCAGTTAAAGCAACACAGTGCCATATCGCAAAAAATGGCCTGGTCATTAAGGGGGTAAATCCTTCCGGGACTGAAGTGGTTAAGGTTTTGCACGAATAAATAAATAAAAGCTGATTATTGAAAGCACCTCTATCAGTGTGCAGCGGTTTGTCTCATCCATGTAAATTGATACATTTTCCTGGAGACAGGGGAGGGCTGGGCCAGGGGGCAGGGTGGCAGTTGCCCCCCAGGCCACCCCAACTTACATTTGAAATGGCTGGCAGCCATTGCCCGATGACAATATTTTCTTTTTGTGGAGGAAGTAGGGGTCAGGGGCACGGCCACCAACTAACTGCAAGCAGAGGGGGTCGCCCAGGGCCGGCCCTACCATGGATGATGTCTATTAGGAGAGCCGGTCTAGGAGGCGGGACTTCGTATGACAGCGTCAGCGCCAGGTAAGCAGGAGACCTCTTTCTGCATTGCAGGCTGTATTGGATGGGCACTGGTGAGGCTGCATTGATGGGCACTGATGAGGCTGCACCTCCTTTGTTGCTATTAACATTAAATTATGTTACCACATTGTATCATACTTGTTTTGCTTCACAACATCAATATCTATTATAAAACCAGGTGGGCATGGATGGTGAGCTGATTCGGTGGTTTAATGGGCCACTTTATTGGACTTGCCCCCCAGGCCTAAGGCTACCAGCTCTCTCCTGCCTGGAGAGTTTGTGTTGTGGAATCCAGCAGATTTGCTGGCTGGATTACCAGATGAAAATAGAAGAAAGAAGGCCTAAAAAAGGAAAATAATGCAGCCATCACATCTAAGAATTGGTAGGCTGCAATATAAAAACTGTTTGCATTTCAGATTAATACTGCTTCAACTACCGCTTTAACTATGATCTCCTACCGCTTTAACTTTGATCTCCTACCCATCATACTGATATTGTACATGCCTTTCAGAAAAGTGCCCATTTTACATTGTAAGTGAAGGCGATGACTTTTATTGATTATTCCAGTGCATGCTGTACATTGTGGTATAGTGCTGTACTGCTGTACTGCTGTCACCAGGGCCGGCTCTACCAATAGGCGAGGTAGGCGGCCGCCTAGGGCGCATGTCAGCTGGGGGCGGCCTGCCGGCCGGCCACCCGTTCATGGTGTCACGCTGTCCTTATTTATTCACACACTGCCATCTCCTTCTCACTGCCCCTCGATCACCGCTCTCTGAGCCGGCTTGGTTGTCTGAGCTCAGCGATGGGCGGCGAGCGCCCTGTGATTGACTTCACGGAGTCATGTGTGGGCGGGCGGGGCTGACCTGTGGGTGATCACATGCCCTTGCTCCTGGAGTCCTGCCTCTCTGCCTGGCGCGCGCTGTGTCTCCTCTGCTCCGGACCAGATCTCCTTGATGTGACAGTCTATCAGAGGCTGATGGGAGACAAACTGAGTATGCTGCTCTTTGGCATAAGAAAAAAAGGGGCATTCAGGAGGCTGCAGGGTTGTTGCTTGAAGACCTGACAGTGGCTGAAAATGAAAAAAGGTAACCAAATATCACTTTTCAGAACATTGGCTATTTTTAATAACTGCAGATGCATTTGCAGCGTTAGGAGCTCCAGTGGTATCCAACACTGCACTTGATGTAGAGGTCAGTGTGTAATCACAGTTTCAGCCCCCCCAGGAATCTCTTGATGCATGTTGCTATTTTTTTTTAGTACTTACCTTTTCTTAAAGTGGTAGTAAACCACACATTTTTTTTTAATCCCTTGCAAGACGATTCATAATGTGCTAGTATGCATTGCATTCTAGCACATTATGATATACTTACCTTAGAATGAAGCTCTTCCCCGAGTCTTCTTTCCATCCAGGTTCACATGCTGCAGCCATCTGATTGGCTGCACAGCAATGACATCACTCCTGCGCATGACTGGATGTCCTCGCCACACTCA
>BLSH010440024.1:147190-159015 GCA_018402905.1 Glandirana rugosa
ATACTTAGACCATGTTTCGTAACGTTTCAATTTCGTCCCAAGGTGTGAAAATTTCAGTCGTCAATGTTTTTCACATCGACGACTGAAAATTATTTTTCTGTGAATGGACAGGGTGACAGGTCGCTACATTGGTGGGCTTCGGAGCGAGGAGAGGTGGAAGAGAGGGGCCATGACGTTCACACCCGCGGGCCAACACCGAAGTGTCGGCCCGTGTGTGACCTGTGCCCGCTCGGAACGACGCACTAGACTTACCTGCTCCGTTAGAAGACCCTGGACACTTCACAGGGTCTTCTAATGTCTCTCCCCCCTCTCCCCTTGAAGGTGAGCCATGGTGCCACGGTCCCCGCCTTCACCCTCGACACATGGTGACTTTTGATCCATGGGCGATGGGGGGGGGGGTTTTTTTTTTTTCTGTACGGTAAACACCGTACAGTCACCCAGTGGAAGGGAATTTCTCCTTCAAGGTGAATTTTTTTTTGGGGGGGGGGGTAGCGGGTACCTAGTTTTCAGTGGTACACAGCTCCCACTTCCGCCCCTGGCACCGTGGTACCGAGTGGAAGTTCCCCTCTCCCCCCTCTCTGTAATCTTCTGGGACACTTCACAGGTCCCAGAAGATTGCCTCGTCCATTCAGATCACGCAGCAAGGCTCGCCCGTGTCCAGTGTGTGCCCGGCTGTGAAGCCACAACCGGGCGCCCACACTTGCAGTACCGGGGAGAGAAGGTGGAGAGGAGCGAGGCTTCGGGTGGTTACATCGCTGGACAGTGGGACAGGTAAGTGTCTTTTTATTAAAAGTCAGCAGCTACACTTTTTGTAACTGCTGACTTTAAAAGTGTGGAACCCTGCTTTAACTTTGCAATGCTTTGTACCAGATTCATAATATTGGTTTAATTTTTAACGACAGGAAAAATTATAGAATGGAAGTGTATACTTTTTTAGCTGCAGTAACAGTTTTTTTAATTAACACTGATCAAAATGATTTGTTAATGATCAAAGTAGTTTTGGTATAGTTTTTCTCTATGCATTGCATTTAAAATAAATAATTTTTGCAAGGCAATGTTGCCAAATAAAAGCCTTCTCTTACTCTGTTTACTTGAGTAATGATGACATCATTGTTGGATAAACTGACACATAGTAAAAATTGCTATGGTCCATAGGTGGTGTACAGGGGTGAGCGCGTTGTTAAAGCAGAGCTCCACCCAAAAGGGTAAGCTCTGCTTGTTTGCCTCCTTACCCTCCACTGCCACATTTGGCACATTTTCAGGGAGGAGCGGGTACCTAGTTTCAACAGGTAACTGCTCCCACTTCCAGCTGACTTCTCTACGGCAAACTTACCTGACACAATCTGAAAATTGTGAAAACATTTTTTTTTTAAATTTCTTCATTTTCCAAAAAAAATTTAGAAAAATTACAAAAAAACCGCCATGCCTCTTACTAAATACCTTGGACAGCCTACTTTCCAAAAGGGGGTCACTTGGGGGCTATTTCTCCTGTCCTGGCATTTGAGGGCCTCAAGAAATGAGAAAGTCTGGCAGTACATCAGCATTGATCAATCTTCAGATACATACCATAGCTTGTAGACTCTATAACTTTCACACAGACTAAATAATATAGACTGATTTGGTTTATTTTCACCAAAGAAATGCAGCAGAATGCATTTTGGGCTAACGTTATGAAGAACAATTATTTATTTGCATACTTTTTATAACCAAAAACTTTTTTTTTTCAAAAAATTCAGTCTTTTTTTCATTTATTTAGCAACATACAAAAAAAACAAAACAAAAACGTGGTGATTAAATACCATCAAAAGAAAGCTCTATTTGTGTGAGCAAAATGATAAAAATGTCATTTAGGTACAGTGTTACATGAACGTGAAATTGTCATTCAAAGTGCAACTAAAAGCTGAAAATTGGCCTGGGCAGGAGGGGGGGGGGGTATAAGTGCCCGGTATTGAAGTGGTTAAATACCCTCCAGGCCAATCCATCATTCGTGTGCTGTGCACATCGGAAGACCAGAGCTGTAGCAGGAGAATTGTCTGTTCTTGTGACCCAACACCACACTTCCCCCTACAGTAGTGCTCATGTAGTAATTTGACCTTTCCCTCTCCTCCAGAGAAGAATGAAACATTTAGTCCTGAGATTTTACAAGGGAAAGAAGAAATTGATAGTTGTTGCAATCAATGCTCAGTTTGAACTATTTCTATGTGCAGATGAGTTTGTTGTGCATCTATAATGAAAGAGCTTACAGTTTAGCAGTTGACCATTTTCTGTGAGTGGTAAATAAAGCTAGCATGCTGTTGGTTCGTTGCCACAATCCGATGTTTACCGTGGAGATCACATGGCTTCTGGAATACAAACATACAGAAGATCTTTACAAGTCCTTCTCATAGTGCGTTTTCCTATTCAAAGACTGGAGTTGGCAAAAGAATAAAGGGATTGAAGTAACGGAGAATAAGAGCAGCGGTTTCCTAGGATACAGGAGTTAGTCTCGGCTTTGGAAATAATTATAATACACTGATGTTTTCATTTTTAAAAACCTCAGACCCAGTTAATTAGGCGTACAATTTTAAGCAGTTCTGTTATGCTACATTAAAAAAAAAATCTGCAATTAATAACGGGAGTAAAAATCATGAATGTTTATTGCATGCACGTTTGCCTTTTTGGAAGCAATGTTCCCTATGAGATGGTCTATACTGCCTTTTGCAACCTTTTCGTCCAAGAGGAATCCTTGAAATATTTTTAAGGTCTTGGGCACCACCTGCTAAAACCAGTTCTTTGGGGGTCAGTGGGAAAAGGCTCCCTATGTTGGTAGTGAATAGAAGGCATGCCATCGTTGGTTTATAAAGAAGATAATTTGATGTCATGCAGCTGACATTGCCAAGTTGCGTTGGCTCCATAACTGTACAAACGGTATCAAATGTGAGGCCAATTAGCCACAGTTTATGGAACCCCTAGCTATCTCTGAAGGAATCCTGGCTAAGAATAGCTGGTCTATATTGGCTTTGTAACGATGTAGACCAGCCATTCTCAACCAGGGTTCCCCCAGAAGTGGGGAGGACTACCTTGAGCTATGACTAATTGATTTTTAATTTGATGGTGGCTGCATAGTTCCAGGTAGAATGCCTCTTGGCATTGCCAGCAGCATGACTGCAAGGGGGGCCTTTTGGCCACCACTGTATGGGGGAGGTATTCTTCCCATTGACCACAAATAGGGATGAGCTAGGGTTCTTTTCAAACCCAAGTTTGGCCATACCTGGAAATTGTCAGTTCCAGACCAATGCCCTGCTATGGCCAGGGCATTCCCTACCCTGCAACTACATGTACACATAAGGATGGAGACGGTCTTGAAATCATTGACCTAATAAGGTGATATAACCATGTTGACCATCAAGGTAAGAGGCATTTTCCCAATGGCCCCCAACTCTAAATCATGGGTTCCCTAAGACCTGAAAATTTGTTTCCCCAGGGGTATAAAGGTTGAGAAAAGGACACAAAATATGTACATTCCACAGCAGTCAAAAAAGGAAATACACATTTAAACACATGACATGTTTTAGAAAATGTTTAGCCTATTAATGTACATGTTATAGTGATTGCTCTACTCCTGCTGTGCTAAGTGACAGCCTATGAGAGTAAGGCTGGCCATACATGGTGCAAATTTTTTTCCTGCAACCAGAAATTTGCATGATTCCCCCATCAACGCAGAGAGTGTTGACAGGGGAATCGGCATTTGCCTTCTGCTGGCAGGAGGCAGGTGCGGGCGGGGGTAGCCATCCCCACCAGGAGATGACAGTGATTATTGCTAGCGGCTATAGCAGGTGTATCTGGCAGGCTGGTTGTACCCAAGCTGATTGATTGTTCAGAAGGAACCGGCCGATATTCGAATTCTGTAGACGTGTCATTACCTGCAGTATGGAATATTAGTCAATCATATGGGCAGAGCTCAGTGAGGAGAGCTCTTAGAGCTGATTGGTGGAAAGGGACATATCCCCCCTCTTCACAGTACACAAGGAACTTGCACAGCTGAGGCTGTCAATCGCATGCTGTGTGCTGGGGTTCTCAGATTCAATATGCATATTCTCATACCTGTCCAGACAATGTTTTCTTCATATTTGGCTATATTGTAAATGTCTGAATTCTGTATTTTTCCCTGTAAACTTAATAAAAAGATATTAAATATAGTAACATTCATCAAGCTGTTTCTCTAATGTGGCTTAATGACTGTGTAGAGAGGTCTATTATACTAATTTTGCTTATTTTCAATTGATGCTAGTTTCTAGTAAGTTTTGTAAGCTACATTCTCTAGACTGGTCATTTGTGCCCACAAGCAGCATGATGTTTGGAACAGTTGCCCTTTAATTGAAGAGGACAAGTTCTTTTCAATGGACACGCTGAATAAAAATTGGCTGAATTGGCTGAAAATTAAAAAAAGGCTGAATTGGACGCAAATGTGAATTTTGTGCTAAGGATGTTTAATTTAATTGAATATGTAGACTGCTTCCAGAATGCAGCGATCATAAGCGTAATTAGGGGCACGGTTAATAAATCATCTTTCCAATTAGATTTAATGCTGTCCTGCATGGCATGTAAACCTTATTATTGAAATAATGCCTCACCAGGGCCTTTTAACAATATAATTTTCTCACCATAACAGGTCATTTGTCAGCCTTCGTTTGGATGAATGATACACTTTCTGCTTGTAGCTACGGTTACAGCCTAACAGGTCACTCTTGTCTATTAGCAGATATTTCATAATGTGTCGCGGATTTATGTGACTGCTTGTTTCAGGCTATAGCACTTTTCTTACAATGTATTTGGTTAAAGGGGAACTATAATGTATTTGGCCAATTACAGTTTTTATATTTTTTATTACCTACATAAAAAACCTTCTTTTGCAATAATGTTTTTAATATAAGGTGCTTCCATTGCTATTGGGTTATAGAACATTCTAGGCTTTCTATGAAGAAAGCCCAGCACTACTTTTTTACATATAAGGTAGAAGAGGGAGACAGGCTCATTCAGCCACATATGTATACAAACCTAAACAGGGCATCACATTGCCTAGTTTTTTCACAGCATGGCAGTAAGTGACCTGAGAAACCCTGGCAGACTCATGTTACCTGCTGACTGCAAGTGGAAAATCATTATTTTTATGCAACACTTGACATTTATTAGAAAAGAGTTGTATCACTAATTCATTCCTCCCAGAGAATGAAAGCAGTATTTTCAATACAAAGCTAAGATCAAGAACACTGGGACATGACCTTAAAGCGGAGGTCCGAGGGCAAAAAAAAAAATTAAAAGTCAGCAGCTACACATACAGTAGCTGCTGACTTTTACTAATAGGACACTTACCTGTCCTGGAGTCCAGCAATGTCGGCACCCGCCGCCGATCTTCGGATCGGGGGGTGCAGCCGCCTCCATCGCGGGTAAGGGAACCCGGACGTGTAAGCAGTACAGCTTCACGCAGGGCACCTTACCGCGCATGCGCGATGCTCTGCCGCGCTCTGCTACTGGCCAGGCGGCCAGAAGCAGAGCAAGCAGGGAGGAGAGAGCCGGGCTGCTGATGTCAGCAGCCGCGGCCGCCGGCCAGAGCTCCCGGATGTGTGGAAAAGGACAGGTGCCAAATGTGACACCTGAGGGGGGAGGAATCCAACCAGCGGAAGTTCCACTTTAGGGTGGAACTCCGCTTTAACGTGCAAGTAAACCCTCCTATGATTGTCAGCCAAGGAAGCTGCCATCTTGGCCTCTGTTTAATCTACAACTGCCATGATGTTGCACATGTGATCAGCTATGACACCAGCCATTGAATGGTTTCAGTGGACCTGAGAGCACAACCAATGTGACAGTTCGATTTCCGTGCAGGTGCCAGAAATGGAACTGGTTTTTGAAACTGTTAAATCGATGGGTTTACTTTGGCTTTAACCTAACAGGAGGAAAGTGTAAACCAAATCTTAATATTTTTTTTTTTACTGAAAGAGTATTTGATTCTTGGAATAGACTTCTAGCAGAAGTAGTGAACGTAGAAAAATCCGTAGGGTTATCTCACTAGTATTGTTAAAAGCGGAGTTCCACCCAGATAATTTTTTTTTTTTTGCTAATTCGTCCTGCGACACAAATTTAAATACCTTAACCACTTCAATACTGGGCACTTAAACCCCCTTCCTTCCCGGACCAATTTTCAGCTTTCAGCGCTGTTGCAGTTTGAATGACAATTGCGCGGTCATGCGAATCTGTACCCATATGAAATTTTTATCTTTTTTTTTCACACAAATAGAGCTTTCTTTTGGTGGTATTTAATCGCCCCTGGGTTTTTTATTTTTTGCGCTATAAATTAAAAAAAGACTGAAAATTTTCAAAAACAATGCATTTTTCTTCGTTTCTGTTATAAAATTTTGCAAATAAGTAATTTCTCTTCATAAATTTTGACCAAAAATTATACTGCTACATTTCTTTGGTAAAAATAACCCAAATCGGGGTTTATTTGGTGTTGGCGGTGATGGCGGACAGACAGATGTATGGGTTTTACTTCCTCTTTAGTTCCTACATAGTGCCAGCAATGTAAAAGCATAATGGACTAGTATGCATCGCATACTAGTCCATTATGTGCCACTTACCAGCAGAGGAATCCAGGGATGTCCTCGCTCCAGGCCGCGTCCATGCCCGTGTCTCTCCCTTCTGGGTGCCGCGGAATCCGGAGCTGTTATTTGGCGGGAGCCACCAGTCATGGCACAGTCTCAGTGGAGAAACAGCACGGAGGCTGTTTCTGTACTGCGCATGTGCCAAAATTACGTCGGCACATGCAGAACACTGCGTATCCCCTGAACCGTGCAGGTTTAGGAGATATGCAGGGTACCTACAGGTAAGCCTTAATATAGGCTTACCTGTAGGTTAAAGTGGTTGTAGTGCCTTTACAACCACTTTAATGTGTTATGTTAATAATATTGCCGTTCAATTCCAGTTTTTTTTATATATTTTTGTGTGTTTTTACCTTTGTAGAGCGCTGACATCTTTACTGACATGTGAAGCACACTAGGAGTTATTTCCGGGATATGATTCTACGGTTTACCCAGCATACACTGCCTAATCCTGCGCATGGCTTAGCAGGAAGATCATCTTGTTGCCATAACAACGGGCGACGATGGAGGAAATGCCCGCACCATTGTTATGGCTAAGAAGCTATCTTCAACAAACGCAGGAAGCCTCAGCCTAGCATGCATATGAAGCACCTGTAACTCTGAGAGCTGAGGTGAAGCAGCTTCTCAAAATAGCTTTTCTCATATCAAATGTGAAGGCACTCTCACGTATAAACAGGGTTTGAGTCCTGCGGGAACACATGAGGACGGTGTTCCTGCACTTTTTCCACAGCAAGAAAACTGTGCCCTTTAGCAGCCGCTGCCGCATCCTACAAGACTGGCAATGGCTTACAAAGGACCGGGACTCCCAAACCCTGTCCGCTAATATGCTAAATCCCCCACTGTGCAGCTGTCTAGAAAGAAACTTTTCCCGGTCTTCTGTCTTCAGCAGGGGACGGGGACAGACAGCAGACTTTTTAGGCAACTGCACAGCGGAGGATTTAGCATATTAGTTAGTGGACAGAGTTTGAGAGCGCCCGCCCGCATAGCATGGCGTCATTTCCGGTTTTGAAATCACGCAATGTTATAACACGGCGATGCCTGTTGTCTCCTAGGATTGATGACCCACATTTCCCGGGAGACTTTGCAAAGCCGGAAATGACGTGCGCGGCTGCGGAGGGGTTAGTGTGGATTGAGTAATTGATTTGTATGGAAAATTATCATTAAAAAATAAATAAAATATGCCAATTTGTATTTGCAGCACACATTTCTGCTGGATGGTGGAGGCTTGTAAATGTGGGTGGAACTCCGCTTTAAGCCTCGGAAGGATTTACCCCCTTCCTGACCAGGCCATTTTTTGCGATATGGCACTGTGTTACTTTAACTGACAATTGCGCAGTTGTGCAGCATTGTACTCAAACAAAATTGATATCCTTTTTTAGTCACAAATAGAGCTTTCCTTTGGTGGTATTTGATCACCTCTGCGTTTTTTATTTTTTGCGCTATAAACAAAAAAAGTGACAATTTTGAAAAAAAAAACATTTCTGCTATAAAACATTTCCAAAAAAAATTGTAAAAAAACAAATTCATCAGTTTAGGCCAATATGTATTCTGCTACATATTTTTGGTAAAAAAAATCGCAATGAGCATATATTGATTGGTTTGCGCAAAAGTTATCGTGTACACAAAATAGGGGATAGATTTAAGGCATTTTTATTATTTATTTATTTACAAGTAATGGCGGCGATCAGTGATTTTTAGTGGGACTGCAACATTGCGGCGGACAGATCGGACACCCGACTGACATTTTTGACACTTATTTGGGAACCAGTGACATTATTAGAGTAATCAGTGCTAAAAAAAGCATAGAATGTATTGAAGTATAACTAAAGGCAAAACTTTTTTGTAGTTTTGGATTGAGTGTGGAGGGATTAGAACACCTGTCAGTTATTATTGCTTTCTGTGCCCCCATTAATGAGATTCACCCTTTCTATTTGTCCTGTTTATCATTTTCATGAAAGTGAAAGTAAAAGAAAATCCCAAATTTTGGGTTGTCCCCAGAAAAGTAACCGAGAGGAAATCTTTCAATGGGGTCAACAGTTCTGTTAACCTGGGGGGCCCCAAGGAATTCCCATAATTTGCAGGGATTTCCTCTTACTTCCTGTTTGGCTATGGGACAGGAAGTAAAAGGAAATTTACGCAATGGGACAAAGGTGGCGTAAAAAAAAATCTGACAGAGATTATAACCCTTGCTTACTCTATCCAAAATGGAAAGAAACGTTTTGCCTATAGTTCTACTTTACGGTAAAACACCTACCCTTGCACATTCCCTCACAGATGTGAACCTAGCCTAAGCGAGTTAATCGCATGTTTGAGACATGCATGGCAGAAGATGCTTCCGTTTTCTTAAATTGAGTTTTTAGATGTATCCCTTCTCGAATGAATTTGGGGTTCTCATTAAAAAGGGGCAGCAGTAAGACCTTCTTTTTGTTTTATCTGCCAGCTCTGGTATTATGTGAAAGCTGAGTATTTGCTTTCTTTGTACTTCTATCCCAGAATCTGGTTGATATTTCCGTTGCGGAGTTCCAGGATGCTGGCATGCATCACACGGTTTCTACTCATCAGAGAAAGCTCAACAGCTTACATTGCTACGTCAGGGGCCTAACAGTTCATATCTCAAAGTTCTAACAATAGCTACTGAGAAAGGGTTTATGGGTCTCTAAAATTGGATGAAGACCTGACCTGACCTTTGTCTAGCTTTGATGATTGATACCTGAGCTGTTCTGGTTGTTTCGTTTTCTGCTGCCAAATATTCAGGAAACAGATTTGTTTTTTCTGATAGAAGTAGAGCGTGCACAACCTGTAATAACAGAGCCTCTAATATTAATAAAAACAGGATGACTGTCAGTGGCCATTGTTTGCTAAGGCTGCCAATATATAGTTCATGCTTGAAAGTATTGCCAGTGGTTTAGATTGAAATTGTTATGGTTTGGGATGTGTTTTTTACTTTATTTTATTTTTTTTTATCAATGTTTTCCTTCCTTTTTTCTTAACCCCTTGGCACCAACCATACGCAAATACAGGTGCTGGTAATACAATTAGAATACCATGAAAAAGTTGATTTATTTCACGAATTCCATTCAAAAAGTGAAACTTGTATATTATATTCATTCATTACACACAGACTGATATATTTCAAATGTTTGTTTCTTTTAATTTTGATGATTATAACTGACAAGGAAAATCCCAAGTTCAGTATCTCAGAAAATTAGAATATTACTTAAAGTGGTAGTAAACCCTCCTATCATTTTCAGCCACGGAAGCTGCCATCTTGGCCTCTGTTTAATCTACAACTGCCATATTGCTGCACATGTGATCAGCTATGACACCAGCCATTGGATGGTTTGACAGTTTGGTTTAGAGCACAACCAATTGGAGTGTTACATTTCCGACACGTGCCGGAAATGTGACTGATTTTTAAACTGTTAAATGGATGGGTTTACTACTGCTTTAAGACCAATACAAAGAAAGGATTTTTAGAAATCTTGGCCAACTGAAAAGTATGAACATGAAAAGTATGAGCATGTACAGCACTCAATACTTAGTTGGGGCTCCTTTTTGCCTGAATTACTGCAGCAATGTGGCGTGGCATGGAGTCAATCAGTCTGTGGCACTGCTTAGGTGTTATGGGAGCCCAGGTTGCTCTGATAGTGGCCTTCAGCTCTTCTGCAATGTTGGGTCTGGCATATCGCATCTTCCTCTTCACAATACCCCATAGATTTTCTATGGGGTTAAGGTCAGGCGAGTTTGCTGGCCAATTAAGAACAGGGATACCATGGTCCTTAAACCAGTTACTGGTAGCTTTGGCACTGTGTGCAGGTGCCAAGTCCTGTTGGAAAATGAAATCGGCATCTCCGTAAAGTTGGTCAGCAGCAGGAAGCATGAAGTGCTCTAAAACTTCCTGGTATATGGCTGCGTTGACCTTCGACCTCAGAAAACACAGTGGACCAACACCAGCAGATGACATGACACGCCAAACCATCACTGACTGTGGAAACTTTACAATGGACCTCAAGCAACGTGGATTGTGTGCCTCTCCTCTCTTCCTCCAGACTCTGGGACCCTGATTTCCAAAGGAAATGCAAAATTTACTTTCATCAGAGAACATAACTTTGGACCACTCAGCAGCAGTCCAGTCCGTTTTGTCTTTAGCCCAGGCGAGACGCTTCTGACGCTGTCTGTTGTTCAAGAGTGGCTTGACACAAGGAATGCGACAGCTGAAACCCATGTCTTGCATACGTCTGTGCCTAGTGCTTCTTGAAGCACTGACTCCAGCTGCAGTCCACTCTTTGTGAATCTCCCCCACATTTTTGAATGGGTTTTGTTTCACAGTCCTCTCCAGGGTGCGGTTATCCCTATTGCTTGTATACTTTTTTCTCAATCGACTTTGATCGGGTTTTGTAACTAGTAACCCGGAAGATCATTTACGGGTTTACTGGAGCCTTAAAGGCATCAGATTTTTTTTTTAAATGGCAGTGTTCAAAACAGCCAAACTTGGGGGTTTAGAGACTTTTAGACCCCAGATCCCTCCATAAAGGGGACCTGTCACTGCCTATTACTGTCACAAGGGATGTTTACATTGATCAGAGAGAGTGTAAATAAATAAATAAGAAAAAAAAAAATTTAAAGCGCCCCGTCTCTCTGTGCTGAAGCGACACATACGTAAGTCACGACCGCAAATGTAAACGGTGTTCAAACCACACATGTGAGGTATCACCACGATCGTTAGAGCAAGAGCAATAATTCTAGCACAAAACCTGCTCTGTAATTCTAAACTGCTAACCAGTAGAAATGTTTAAAGCGTCACCTATGGAGTTTTTTAAGTACCGTAGTTTGTCGCCATTCCACGAGTGTGCACAGCTTAAAAGCATGACATGTTAGGTATCTATTTACTCTGTGTAACATCGTCTTTCACATTATACAAAAAATTGGGCTAACGGTTTTGTTTATTTTGTTTATTTTGTAATTCATGAAAGTGTCTTTTTTCCCAAAAAAAAAAAAAATTGCGTTTGAAAGACCGCTGCACAAATACCGTGTGACATAAAATATTGCAACGATCGCCATTTTATTCTCTAGGGTCTCTGCTAAAAAATGAGTGTGTGTGACTGTGTGTGTGTGTATATATATATATATATATATATATATATATATATATATGAGCTGCACAATTAATCCTAATACAATCGTGATCTC
>BLSH010440024.1:163288-183975 GCA_018402905.1 Glandirana rugosa
TTCAGCGTGATGCAGTGTTTTAGTTACAAAGGGATACTGTCGGCAGAAATGACAAGGCTGTGTTCAGCCAGGCTGAAACTTTTTCCAAGGACATGAAGAAATCAGGCTGAAACCAGGATGAAGTCGGGTAACTTATAGCAACTTCATTCTAGTTTCAGTCTAGGAACAAGATTGGTAGGCTGAACACTGTAGGCTGAACCACTAATGTCGTCGTCATTTTCCTTAAACACAGTGTGACCCTAACTAAACTAACCAGTTTCCTATTCAGTGATAGAGTTTCAGCCTCGTTTTAGAATAGAACAAGTAAGTTCAGCCTACCTTCATCCTGGTTTCATCCTGGCTACAACGTCCCGTTTCATCCTAGTTTTCAGACTGGCAAAAACACAACCTATCACACTTAGGTCGGAATATGTTCATGTACCCTCCCTTCAGACTTTTGATCCTACTTTGCCCTGCAACATCGGTCCTACTTTGGTCCTACTTCCATCCGACTTGAATGAACAAGATAAGATTTTGCTCCGACTTTGAGATAGTGACTTATCCTTTGACCAATCAAATCAATCCCAGTGTGACACAAATTCCTTTTACTGCTGCTGTAATCACCAAGTCGGATGTCACAAGTCGGATGGTTAGAACAAGGATCTGACTTTGATCTTACTTCAACGATATTCAATGGGCTGAAGTAGGACCAAAGTCGGACTAAAGAAGTACAGGAACCTTTTTCAAAGTCGGACCGACTTGTGTCGGAACAGTAAAGACGGCTGTCATAGGGAAACATTGATTTTGTGACGTAGTGCGACTTGTGCTCACAATGTCAGTCTGTTTGTCGGACAAGTGTGAACCCAGCCTTAAGCTGACCATACACTTTTCAATCTGTACAAATTCCTTTAGATTTACCAAAACTATAGGAGAACCCACCTGAACAATCCATTCAATTTGCATCAAATCAGGTAAGCCCTTACGCTACATAGCTGATGGTAGAACTAAAGGAGATTGTACAATGTATGGCCACCTTTAAAGGAAGACGTAGAAAAGTGGGTGGAAATAAATTTAAAAAAAAAAAAAAAAAGGTGGTATGGTAATGAGGGAGATGTGGTCCAGAGAGGTAAACATGCCATATTATGTGCGGCAGTAAGGCAGTACATGATGGGATATGAAGTTTCCTGGGTGGGCAAATGATGATACAGGAACTTATGGGCTAAGATGCATTTTTTAAAATTGTAAACAGAGAGGTGCAGATAAAAAGCTGCCACAAACAAGATAAGCACATCAGGATGGCTTAGGCAAGAAAAGACATTAGAAAAGACTTCTGTTTATAATGAAAAGCAAAATTCAGCTTAGCTTATAATACAGAATGCAACCTTGACAAAGGATTCCCAGAGTGCTAAATATTTTCTAAAGCGAGACCACTGGTTTTAATTACTAATATGTTTTGGGTTGTGGGAGAAAATTAAATCCCATAAGTATGCAGACCATTTTACACTTTCAAATGGGAAAGGAAGCTATTAAATAGAAAATTGCAGTTGTTGCCCATAGCAACTGTTTTATCGTTCTAGGAAATAAAATAAGATTGGTCACTACAAGTGACCGTTTCTGTGTCTTTTTTCACTATACCAATAGGATTAAAACAAACTGGACTAAATGGGCAACAACTAAACTTTTGTTCTTTTTCTCATTTCTCCAGTTTCTAAAACTAGACAAGAGAAAAAAAAAATCCAGATTGTCCATCAGATCCCATATATAGAATACAAACAGTGGAAACTGTCAGTTTAATAGAATCTGTCTGCAAGTTTCATCTTTCCTGCCAGAGTAGTGGATTCAACAAGTGTGCTAATTGTTATACTTACAGCACACCATGTCTGAGAACAGTATGTCTGCTATATTGGCTCCCATATGTTATCTATTTGCTACGGTCTGCAGTTGGTCTCTTGTGCTTTTATACATCTCAGTGGATCTCAAATAATTGACAAATTTCCACTTTAAAACAATGATACACTGGTAGAATTTTCTTGTTTCCTTTGTGAACAGCTAATTAGATTTCACATTCCCTAATGGAGACGTCTCTGAACTGAGCAGTGTTCACAATGGAATCCTGTATTAGCACACCTTTTACAAAGAGGTTACTGCATTATGGGTTGGTAAAATTGGCCTTAAAATGGTGCTATAAACCAGGGCTTGACAAATTTGCTTTGAATCTAGAAACCAGTTAAAAAAAAGTTAGAAGCCAGTGTTTTTTAACTTACAAATCTTACTTGCATGTAACATGTTCCCGAAGGTGAAATTCTCCTTTAACCCTTTCGCTGCCAGATCAATTTGTGTTTTTTGCACACGTTTCAAAAATCATTTTACGCCCGAAGATTACATAAAAGCCCCAAACATTATATATTTTCTGAAAGCAGACACACTAGAGAATAAAATAGTGGTAGTTCCAAGGAGATTTGGTGCTAGAACAATTTCTCTCATTTTGGCGTGTGCGGCGATATGTAACATGTTTATAACAATCAACGTTTTCAGGCGCTGAGAGGCTGAGCCGCGTGCCGTTCCAGGCATGTGGGTGGATCCTGACTTCATTATCACAATCTTGTCCAAGCCTGGACCGGCTCTGTGATGTCAACTGACAGCAGGCTTCAGCTGTCTGTTGAAAACAGATCACAGGAGTGCAGAACGAACTGCACTTATGTGATCCACAGGCGAAGTACAGCCTTTGGCTGTACTTCTCCTCCTTTAAATTTTTATTACAGTCTGTGTCACCCTCTCTATTTGTTCTGTTATCACTAAAAGTGAAAGTAAAAGAAAATCCCACATTTTGGGTTGTCCCCAGAAAAAGTGACTGGGGGGCTCCAAGGGATTCCACTAATTTGCAGGGATTTCCATTCACTTCCTGTTTTGGCTATGGGACAGGAAGTGAAGGGAACTGCTCTAAATGGAACAGAGATGCAAAAAAAAAAAAAAAAATGACAACTCTCCCTTACTCTATCCAAAATGGAAAAGAAAAGATTTGCCTATAGTTCTACTTTAACCACTTCCCATCTGGCCTATAGCAGAATGACGACTGAGTGGGGGTATAATTGTTCTGACTGGGTGTCATATGACGTGCTTTAGAACAAGCCCTCCGGGGCAACGCACCGTGGCGATCGTTGGTGCGGTGTTTGCATTGCTGATCACGGTAAAGAGCCTATGACATAGACTCTTTACCATATTATTTTTAATATTCTACAGGATTTTTATAGCGCCTACAGTTTGCGCAGCGCTTTACAATATTAGGGCAGACAGTACAATTACAATACAATTCAATACAGGAGGAATCAGAGGGCCCTGCTCGTTAGAGCTCACAATCTAGGAGGGAGGGTTAAATGATACAAAAGGGCAGTAAACTGCGGGGGATGAGCTGATTGAGAAAAAAGGAGTGTAGTTATTAGGTGGTGGTAGAATAGGCTTCCATGAAGAGAAAAGTTTTCAGGGATCGCTTGAAGGTGGATAGATTTGGGGACATTCTGACCGATTGGGGTAGGGAGTTCCAGAGAATGGGAGAGGCTCAGGAGAAGTCTTGGAGGCGAGTATGAGAGGAGGTGATGAGGGAGCTGGAGAGCAGGAGGTCTTGGGAGGAGCGAAGAGGACGGTTAGGTTGGTATTTTGAGACAAGGTTGGTGATGTAGCTGGGAGCAGAGTTGTGGATGGCTTTGTAGCTGATTGTTAGTATTTTAAATTTAATTCATTGGGCGAGTGGCAGCCAATGGAGGGATTGGCAGATCAGTTGTGATCATATGATCAGTTGTGTCCAATCACAGCTGATCGAGGTGTAAATAGGAAGTGCTGCTTATCGGCATTCCTCACCACACACTGACAGTGTGTGAGGAGAGGAGAGCTGATAAGCGGCTTTCCTCACGGACATATCTGCAATGATTATCGTTGTAGCCCCACCAGCGATGCTCGCCAGTGCCTACCAGTGATGCCAATCAGTGCTGCCTTACAGTGTCCATCAGTGCCGCCTATCAGTGCCCATCATTAGTGCTGATCAGTGCCGTCTATCAGTGCTCATCAGTGCCACCTATCAGTGCGGCATAATAGTGCCACCTCATCAGTGCCCA
Organism: Glandirana rugosa; assembly: GCA_018402905.1. Classification (NCBI taxonomy): domain Eukaryota; kingdom Metazoa; phylum Chordata; class Amphibia; order Anura; family Ranidae; genus Glandirana; species Glandirana rugosa. The sequence continues at coordinate 167,377 of BLSH010440024.1, forward strand.
TAAGTGCCATCTCATCAGTGCAGCCTATCAGTGCTGCCTCATCAGCGCACATCAGTGAAGGAGAAAAATTACTTATTGACAAAATTCACTGACAGAAACTAACAAAATTTTTTTTTTTTTTTTCAAAATTTTCTGTCTTTTTTAAGTAAAAAATAAAAAGAAAACAATAGTGATTAAATACCACCAAAAAAAGCTCCATTTGTGTGAAGAAAATTATTAAAAATTAATTTGGGTACAGTGTAGCATGACCGCGCAATTGTCATTCAAAGTGCGACAGCACCGAAAGCTGAAAAATGGCCTGGGCAGGAAGGGAGTGAAAGGGCCCTGTATTGAGGTGGTTAATGCCGCCTCATCAGTGCCCATTAGTGCAGCCTCATCAGCGCACAACAGTGAAGGAGAAAAATTACTTATTTACAAAAAATTTTAACAGAAACAAACAAAAACTTTTTTTTCTGTTCTGTCTTTTCATTTTTTTAGAAAAAATAAAAAACCCAGTGGGGATTAAATACCACCAAAAGAAATTTCTATTGGTCTCAAAAAAATTATAAAAAATTTGTTTTGGTACAGTGTAGCATGACCGCTCAATTGTCATTCAAAGTACGAAAATCGGCCTGGGCAGGAAGGGGGTGAAAGTGCCCGATATTAAAGTAGTTAAACCAGCATGGTTGCCTGATTGCTCTGACTTCTTTAAGGAAGAACTATAACCTCAAATTAAAAAAGAAAGCTATGCATTTAATTAAAAATACACATGGATCTGGTCCCCCTGCAGTCTTACTAAAACTAGATTAGCCTGCTAGTGTAGTCTGCCTAAAGCAGCTTCCTGCTATTTCGTAGCAATGATGCTTCACTGCTTCTGAATTCAGAGTAGGGTTGTTACTCTCATGTAGGCTGTGCCTGCTTCATGCTGGGATGAGCTATTTCTACATTTTTCATATTAAGTAGTATGTACAGCAGGCGTAAGTACATGATCATTCTCCTCTATGTGTAACTAATGGGATAACCTCCATAGCTTTATGATACCTCTGGCTATTGTATTTATATTTAACCACTTTAAGACCGAGCCTCTTTTTGGAGTTTGGAGGTTATCAGTTAAAAACAGGTTTTTTTGCTATAAAATTACTTAGAACCCCCAAACATTATATTTTTTTTTCTAAGACCCTAGAGAATAAAATGGCGGCCATTGCAAAACTTTGTCACACCGTATTTGCGCAGCGGTCTTAAAAGCGCAATTTTTTTTGAAAAAATTCTGTTTTTTTAGTTAAAAAATAAGACAACAGTAAAGTTAGGTCAATTTTTTTCCATATTGTGAAAGATAATGTTACGCCGAGTAAAATGATACCCAACATGTCATGCTTCAAAATTGCGTCCGCTCGCGGAATGGCGACAAACTTTGCAACATAAAAATCTCCATTAAAAAATTCTACAGGTTAGCATTTTTGCGTTACAGAGGAGGTCTAGGGCTAGAATTATTGCTCTCGCTCTAACGATCGCGGTGATACCTCACATGTGTGGTTTGCACACCGTTTTCATATGTGGGCGGGACTTACGTATGCGTTCGCTTCTGCGCGCGAGCTCGCAAGGACGGTGCGCTTTAAATTTTTATTTTTAATTATGTATTTTACTTTTTAATTTTTATTTTTACAACTTTCTTTTTTAAAAAAAAATTTTTGATCACTTTTTTTCCTATTACAAGAAATGTAAACATTCCTTGTAATAGAAAAAAGCATGCCAGGACCTCCAAAATATGAGATCTGGGGTCAAAAAGACCTCAGATCTCATTTTTACACTAAAATGCATTAAAAAAAAATGTCCCCTTTAAGAGCATTGGGCGGAAGCTACTTGTGACGTAGCTTCCGCCCAGCCATGTTTTGGAGCCGGGTGAACGGCTTCAGCCACTCACTCGGCTCACGGACACTGGGGGGGAAGGACGCGATCATCTCCGCCGCTGCCGGCGGGTCCGGTAAGCGGCGGAGATGACCGGAAAGCGGCGGGAGGGGGGGCACCTCTCCCGCCGCTGATAAAAGTGATCTCGCGGCGAATCCACTGCTAAGATCACTTTTATCTGACGCAGAATCGCTTCCTGAAAAAAAAGATACCGGGGTTATGGTAGCTATCTGCTACCATAACAACAGTATTCCACTTCAAAGTACTGCCGTCAAACGACGTACGGCGGTCCGGAAGTGGTTAAACTTGAACAGTATAACCCCTGATGAAGATTGAATTGAAACGCGTTGGCTTACAATTATTTGTCCTTTTGGTCATCTGTTGTGATGATCTATTATGATCCTAATATGATGTATTTTTAATCTTGCTACACTTGTGAGTGTGTTTTTTAATATATGTACAATAAACTTCTACATATTCTTTTTTAAATGTTTTGTTTTGTGCCATTAAATTCCCAGTTACCAAAATTTTTCTGATGTGCATTGGTGGATGGGGGAGCACTTTGTAATCACATCAGACCTATTTGATTTGGCCTGCTTTTACTACAGTGGGATGGAAAAAAAAACTTAGCAGGGGTGTGGCTATCAGCATTGTTACTGCTGATTCACAAGCCTGTAACTTGCCAATCAGCCATTGACCACACCTAATCCTGCGCACTGTTTTCTGTTGCTGAAACCCTCCCACTGTGAGCTGCAGTGTCTGGGAGGGGAAGCACGTGAGACACAAATGAAGGAGGATTTGGCTCATTCAGGGAGGATGATGGAAGTGTATTGTTTTGCGTGAGGCTTGAGCCTCCCAGTAAGTGGATTTGGTACTTTTTTAGACTGTCGAATTTAATTGCACTTTAAATAGCACAAGTTTTCTGTGAAGGTCAACACGTTTCTGTGACTTATTTAAAGCAATTTATTAAAGGCCTCCAAGGAAATACATCCCCGTTGCAGTCCAAGCAGTCAATTGATGTACGTCAGACGTCATTCAAATGAAGTCTAAAGAGCCCAAAGCAGATTATTATCTCGCATTGTTTACTGTGCACTTGCTTTGTAGAAACAAACATGTATCTGTTCCTTCTGTGCAGGCCCATCAGTGTTCATGTCATGGGGACAAAAAGAGTGCAGCAGCTGTGAGGAGGAGGAGGGGGCGTTCAGTGAAGTTCATAACGGAATCCGCACTGTCACCAGGGACCATAAACATCAACAGGTGTTAGCATCCTCAGGTAAGGCTCAGTCTCACTCCTTCATTACATGACTCATTTAATACAGGCGGTCCCCGGGTTACAAACAAGATAGGGACTGTAGGTTTGTTCATAAGTCGAATTTGTTTGTAAGTCGGAACAGGGACATTTTTTAAGTGTAGCTTCAGCCAAAACAAATATTTTTAAGCTTTTTGGATAGCATAGGGAAGGGCTAACACCCTTGTAATGTTTGTTTTGCTGTCTGTTTCTGTTCAGAAGATTTCACCTCACTTCCTGTCCCAATGATAATTGGGTTTTGAAAATTTTGGGTTGTTGTGGAAACAAGGATTGGTGATAAAGCATCAGTGGAGACACCTTTTTCCCATAATAACTCTTACAGGAGTGAATTTCCCTTCCTAGGGGGAGATTTCCTCTCCCTTCCTGTTGTCTCCCTCCGTTTGTAAGTAGGAGTCGTTCATAAGTTGGATGTTCATAACTAGGGGACTGCCTGTATATACCTTATGACATCTAACAAGCCATGCATGCAGACGCAATTCTACGCTCATTATAAATTTGAAAAACTCCAATATTTTATTTTTGTAGGTTAAAAAAAAAATCTTTTTTAAAAAATGGTACAATAAACATGTCAGCTGCTGTCCTGAGACTTCTTTCATGGTTTTTTTTAACTGTTGGGGTGTGTCCTGGCCAAATGCCAAACCCGCGTCACTTCCGGTTGTTTAAAGCATCATAACTTGCTAATTTGGACAAAATTCTGATTGTAGAAAACACCGGCAATGGACTACAGTCCGTTACCGGGAGATGTTGCTGTGGTAGGAAGACAGTGGCCAACGGGGACAAACTTGTTGCTGCTCGGAGGCCATTTTCTAGCACACACAATGAGAAAATCGGACCGAAAAACAAACGGTTTGGAGCGATCGTCTGATAATCTGTTAGTACACAGCTTTCAAGGGCTGATCACAACAGTTCATGCAAAATTATCCAAAGGGACAAACACAAACTTTTTTCTTGTAAGAAAGCAAAATAAAGATTTTCGTCTAATCAGTACAGTATTCATCCATAAAAAATTGAGTGACCAAGATCACGCATGTTTGCGAATGAAAGAAAACATTAGAATACACTACATTACATAATCACTGGAAGTTATATTCGGTGCTTTTTGCGGTGTGTTTTTGCACACACGTGTTTTCATGCGTTTTGCTTTTTTTAATGCATTCTTTTTTGCCCAATTTGTTTGACAGATTAAAAAAACGCAAAATGCGTCAATTATGCTCTACATGCTTTTCTGCAGCGTCTTCATTAAAATCTGTCGAACCAAAAATGCTTTTGCTTTTAAAAAAGTCCCTGACCCTTTCCAAAAACGCAGCGGCTGAAAAAAAATCATAGATGTGAACATGTCCCATGTTAGATGGACTGTATAGCCTTTCTGCAAAAAGTGCCAAAAACGCATAGGTGTGAACCAGGCCTACAATATGTATTGGTATGCCCTTTTGTTGTATTTACTTTAGAGAAGCCAGTGATCTGCTACCTGTTGATCAGTTTAAGGCTGGATTCACACCATTGCGGTGCGAATTCCAGCCTGTTTGCTGCTGATAAGGGGCGGAGCCGCCGTTTGGCGGCTCCTGTCCGTTCTCACAGTGCAGCAGCTGCGGGGGGAGGGGCCGCGAGTAGGGAGAAGGAGCCGTGTTCAGTGCGGAACACATCTCCGTGTTAGATGCGTTCCCATTGAACTTAATAGGCTGGGAATTCGCACCGCATTGCACAGAAAACACACACGTTGCGTAGTGCGAATGCACCACACCTATGTGAACCTGACACATTGAAAACAATGTGTTTTCAAGTGTCATGGGAATTGGAGGTGGTGTAAGCTGCATCCAATTCGCATAGGTGTGAACCCAGCCTAAAGGGGAAAAGACAGTGTTATGCCAACTATTTGGATTTTCTTGCCTTGTTTCGGTGTTCTTCCACATTACTATCATCAGTTCCCATACACATCCTAATGATCAGAACACTTCAGTTGTTCAAAACTTAAAAATTTGGACGGGGCATGACCTGATGTGGTTATGGCAACAAGTGTTTCTCTGGAGCTCTGTATTCTCCTGCATCAATCCGATATCTGGAGCGGCTCCCTCCGGTTTTCTGCTACACCACCTGGTAGGGTATACTTCCCTCATCCTGGGGATTTCAAAATTGGCAGCTAAACACACCTGGAAGGCATAGCAGGAGCAACAGGCCCAGCACCAGACCCGCTCACTAGGCTCTTGTCCTCTTAGTTGGGAGAGCAGCGCGCCAAAAAGACAGCGGTGGAGATAGAGCAGGCAGGGGATGCGGCAGTTCCCATCTCTGGGGCAGCAATGGCAGAAGCTCAGGGCTTGCCATTAGAACATGCAGCCATCACAAGACCCATGCTGGAGGCCATAGACTCCAACAAGTCTGAATTAATGGTGCAGATCGATCGATTCTCATCTGAATGCATCAGGCACAACCTCGATAAAATCCGGGGCAGGATCACTACAGCGGAGGAAAGGATCTGTGAGGTAAAAGACTCCTCTCATTCACAGGGCGCGCAACTGTCGCAGCTACAGGACATGGTAAGAGCGCTCCAACATAGGGCAGGTGATGCCGAGGACAGACGACGCAGAAATAATGTGCGGGTGGTGGGTTTACCAGGGGGGGCTTAAGGGGCGAAGCCTGTGGTATTTGCGGAACAGTTCTCTAAGCAGCTGCGACCTCTGGGTGATTTATCCCCCACATACATAGTAAAGGGGACCCATCATGTCCCCACAAATGCTCGCCCCCCCTGGTGCCTGCTCAAGGCCCTTCCTGGTCAGATTCCTGAACTATAGAGACAGAGATAGGATTCTGGCTGATTCCAGGAAACTCCAAGATCTAAAATTTGAGAATGCTCCTGTCATGTTATTTCCAGATTTTTCTGCGGAGACCTAGAAGAAACATTGCTCCTTCAATGTTGTCTGCAAATGACTCAGGAAAAAAGAGATCCAATACAGTGTTATATCCTAGTAGGCTCTGTGTCAAGCACAAAGGACCAGTAAAGTTCTTTGATAAGCCGGTTGAGGCCTGTGAATGGCTAGACAAGAATCTCTATATTACCACTGGGCAACAAATTCCACATTTTCCTGCAGCGGGTTTACTAGTCTGCTAATGCCTGCTGGATTATGTTTGCACCTGTTGTGCATCATCTACATGGCAGCATCCATGCTGCTCCACTCCGGCTGAGACCTGGGAGTGGCTAGACAAGACCACAGGGCCATGGTTCTACATTTACCTACAGCAGGCTTCCCAGTCTGCAACTGTCTGTTGGATTATGTTTGAACCTGTTGTGCATTAATTACTTGGCAATATCCCTGCTGCTCAACTCTTTATGACGGCTTTTTCCTTTCTGCGTGAGGTTACAATGTTTCTTACCGCTGGGTGGCGCTATGTCTCCTGGATATTGAAAAAAGAAAAACCCAACCTGTTGTCAAGAATGAGGTCTGCCAACCGCATCCCAATATACAACAAGAAACAAGATTAGCCCCGTAGGGATTTTGAAGGGTAGCAGTTCACTCGCACAAGTACAGAGAAGTACATGAGATATAAAATGTAACATTTATTGATATGTATTAAAATGTATAGTAGGCCTTACAATATGGCACAACAATATAAAAACAATACAAACAACTTGGTAGAGGCAACACTGGTACAGTCCACCAAGGTGGCCGATATGTGAAACGCTCAGCCTGGATGGAAGCTCTTCCTTGACCCTAAGGAAGTCACGTGCCGTGACGTAACGCGTAGGACGTGGCAGGAATGCACCAAATTACCGGAAGTGAAGTGAGAGGCGGAGTACGTTGTTGTTTATATTTCTGATGTGCATTTTTTTACTCCCATGATGTAAGCAGCCACTTGTAAGTCATTAAATGTGATATAGCATGATGATGTTACACTATGGGAGCCTGTCTGTTTATTTACTTGCATGAGGGTGACATGCGAGCATCAACTATCAGCACAGTCCAGTGGAGGTCCTATATGTGAGAGCGGAGAACGCACAGGGATGCCCTTAAAGGAGAAGGCACTTCTTTTTATGGGATTGATAATATAGAAGTGTAAATTAATAGTATTAAGGTGAGAGTTCTGAGAGCACGAGTGGGGGTTACACCGGCATAGAAGCCCTATTGGCGGTGTGTGAGAGCTCTACCAGATCTGCTACAGCTGCACGTTGTGAGCACCTTATTGAACTGTTGAAGCATGTTTGGAGCACTTAGTCACTTTTGATGGAATAATTGGGACTATTGCATAAGAAATATCCACACAGATATAATGAATATATGTATGTGTATATAAATATATATATGTGTGTTTAATGTAATGTGACCCATAATGAAATAGGTTTATTTGTTTATATTTTGGCACAAAGACACTTTATGGTTAATATTGGAAGTTTATTGTTCACTTGGTGTACTGTGTTGAATTCATTTTTTTACTACACGTTATTGATTTATTAATATATCCATATATGAGTCTTTTTGCACTGAGACACTTTTGATCTGATATTTGAGCACTTTTCGTGATATGGTATATATATATATATATATATATAACTTTGGCACTTTATTATATGGATTGTGCAGTATCATTTACTCTGAGTTTTATATGCTGTTTCCACACCCTGCAACTCTATGCTCCCATATCCTGATGCCCGGAGCATCCAGGGGAAACACAGGAAACATGCTGGACATGCTGAGCTTTCGGTAGATGCAGTTGGACCTCAAGATTGGTTTGTTCAAGTTTGGGACTAAGCTTTATACCGGAATGTTCAGTTTTACTTTTTTAAGTTTGGTTACCGGTATAATGGCAGGGGACAATTTGCTAGCCACAGCACACCAATTGCCACAAATTACTTACTGTTGCTTTCCTAGGTTCTGTTCTCAATTCTCCAAGGAATATTGCACAGACCACAAGGTTTCACCTACATTTTATTGGGTCTTGATACTATTTCAGCTGACTCGTTATGGCGGAAAGGGTTAAATTAATATGGAAGGTTAGGGGGCTGAACAAAAAGCTTAAAAGGGTGGCTGTGTTCCGATATCTTAAACAGACCAAACCACATAACGTCCTACAGGAGACTCACCTCGATGGAACAATATTCTAGCTTTACGTAAATCTTGGATTCAGAAAGCATTTCACTCGACATATTCAACGTTTGCCAAAGGTGTATCCATTCTAATCAGCAAGACAATTCCTTGTACAATCCACCGGGTGTTCTCAGATCCGGGGGGTAGATATGCGGTGGTAGCGTTGGATGTTTGTTACCATAAGCTTTTGCTGGTTAATTTATACTTGCCTCCACCGTTCCAGGTTCAACTTCTATTTGATTTATTTGTCAGACTGGCTCCGGTTGCTCACCTTCCCCATGATGGGCGATTTCAACGCCATATTAGATGTGGCCTTGGACTCATCCAATCCTAATAGACAGGGTTCTAGTGACTTCAATTCATGGGCTTCGGTGACAGGGTTGTTGGAGTTATGGAGATGGAAGCATCCCGAAGCCAGATGCTTCTCTCATGTCTCGGCTCCTCACAGGTTATCGGCTAGGATAGACCTTGCCTTTGGTAACGCGGCCATATTGCCAGTCCTGGGGGAGGTTGACTATGCGGTGGGGGGTATATCTGTCCCCAACCCACTCTCCCTCACTCTGAGTCTTCCAACAGGGGTGGGGTGGGAGGTTAGCTTCAAATTGGTTGCAAAATGAACAAGTGACTACACAGCTAGGGGACTCAGTCAAGTCATATTGGACGCTCAATGAAGACTCTGCTGACCCCCCTGTGGTCTGGGATGCCTTTAAGGCTGTAGCTAGAGGGAAGTGTATCTCTGCCATCAAGACCACACGGGTGAACCATAATGAGGAATCTCAGATTTTACAAACCAGAGAGGGAGAATGTGCAGAGAGGCACTCCAGTTCCCCATCTGAGTTTTCCTATTCAGCCCTGTTGGAGGCCCGGCGACTCCTATCCTTGCATTTTAATAAGTTGGCCCGTTCAGACTCAAGGCAGAGGGTGACTGCATTATTTGCCGAGGGCGATAAAAACGGGAAGCTTCTGGCTCTGTTGGTGGCAGATTATCACCTACTAACCAATATCCCCATTATAAAGATGAAGGGGGGGTTTGGCTACAGATGCCATGGCTATTATGAACAAGTTCATTGCCTTTTTCTCCTCCTTATATGCCCCTATACCTCCATATGATATGTCGGCCTTGGATTCCCTATTAGAGGGATTACCCTTTCCAAAGTTAACTGATGTGGATAGGGAGGCACTAGAGGCTAAAATCACCACAAAAAAATAGAAACAGCAATATATGCTTTTCCTCCTCATAAGGCCCCCGGTCCCGACGGGTTTCTGGCTGATTTTTACAAATCTTTTATGCCGAGCAGCTGGCCCCTAGACTATTCTCGCTTTTTTAGCATTGCCTGAAACAAGATAAATTACCTGAGTCTGTGCTAGATGCATATATGATACTCTTATTAAAACCTGGGAAAGACCCGTTAGAGTACTCGTCATACCACTCCATAGCACTTTTAAACATAGACCTCAAAATTTTAACTAAAAGGAAGAGCCGGCACTCTTGAAAACAAATTAGATTTTCTTTTATTTCATCATGACCATATAAGCGGCAGGCGAAAGCTGACGCATTTTGGCGACAAAATCGCCTTGTTCACAGCCTCCCTAATACAGAATCGCAAACTAGAATTATAGTATCAATCGATATAGGAAAAGCTTTTGATTCTGTTGATTGGGGCTATATGCATAGGGTGTTTGAAGCTTATGGGTTTTGGTACAGGGTTTAGAAAATAGTTTAATATATTATAAAGCGCAGCACTAAACAATATAATAAATGAAAGTGCTATATGTAATGATCCATTAAGGATAGTTGATACAGGAATAATATATCCTCAAAAACAAATGTTCTTTGTAAAAACATAAAGTGTCCAGTGCTCAAAAAGATGCCCTTAGCAAAACATAAAGTGTCCATTGCTTGAACAGTAAACAAGTAAACTTGATTGCAGATAAATACATATAAAGTGTCCGGTGCTCATAGAATTTTCCAGAGACGATACTCAATGACCATCACCAATCACAATGTGAATATCCACCACCTTATATCAAATGCGCTTACCAAATGTTGGCAAGAAATACGCAAAACTGACAACAGTTGTTGACGCCCCTCTATATGGAGCTTTGGATCCTCTCAAAGACTTCTGTGGACACCGTCTCAACAATAGGCGTAGAGTCTACACTTATTAGTAAGATCTCCCTAGCAAAAAATCCCCCATTAGTACACCCCCTACACTAAACACTAAACCATTGTTGCATTTATGAAATTCCATACCTTTGAAGAGATATGTCCAATTTAATTTACAGGAAGTGCTCTCTCTATTTCAAAAGATGTAGGCATGTATTTGGCTAGGAAGGCTCTGTTAGAAGAGTGATTGCATCATATTCTCTTCTCTCTGTTTAGACTACATTTCCCATTATGCTTTGCACATTTCAATGAATGTGGGAGGTACACTAGCCTGTACATGTAAATGTGAACAAGCCCACTTCATCATCAATCACATCCCTCATTCTACAGCCAGGCCCACTAACCATTGACACACAACATGTCTTCTCTCATCTCCAGCCACAAGGAGATAAACATATTGCCCTTACTTTCTGTAATCCTTACTGATCTGCACACACATCCTATAATGATCTATTATACACACTGTACTCTGATATAATTCACCATTAGAAATATTCCTCCTCCTGCTGTAGATTTGAGATCTTTATAACAACAATCAGTGCTGGTATGGTGTATATGAGAACCTCCCTAGCCGCAATACAGACAGAGCCATGATGTTTTACATCAGCATGTGACACAAGTAAATGCCATCTCGAGAAAAAAAACAAAAAGTGCAACACTAACTTACTAATCAATAGCACAATAATGGTGGAACCCTGTAATGTATGGAAATCTCAATAAACTTCAATATTACCACAATACTGGCCTCTCTGATATGTAACATCACATATAACACACAGCACACTGAACATAAGACATAAAAATGAAACTTTGCAGGGATGGTGGAAACCTCTCCTACAGATGCATGGAAGTGTACGATGTCAGTAAACAGTGTAGCTTCATCAGTGCCCAGAAATGCTGCTTATAAGTGCCCATCAGTGTGGTCACACCAGTGCCACTTATCAGTGCACATCAGTGAGGTCTCACCAGTGCCGCTTATCAGTGCAGTCACACTTTTCCCACCAGTGCCGCTTATCAGTGCGGTCACACCAGCATCCACCAGTGCCGCTTATCAGTGCCCATCAGTGTGGTGACACCATGCCCATCAGTGCAGTGACACCGTGCCAACCAGTGCCGCTTATCAGTGCGGTGACCCCCCCCCCCCCGCGCCTGCCCGCTGTCTCTCATCAATGATAGCAGAGATCTCCCCCCGCTACGACATGCCTGGTATTTATGGAATGCCTGGCATGCTTGCTATGTGACACCACTCTGTATTTTCCTACTGTCACAGCCATATTGTGATATACACCGCAGAGCGCACTTTTTCAATATGGCTGTGACAGGAGAAAGTTACAGAGCAGAGTTTACATAGCCAGCATGCCAGATATTCCAGGAATAGCAGAGATCTCCCTCTATGACATGCCTGGTATTTCTGGAATGTCTGGCATGCTTGCTATGTGAACACAGCTCTGTAACTTTCTCCTGTCACAGCCGTATGGCAACAGTGCGCTCTGCGGTGTATATCACAATACGGCTGTGAAAGGAGAAAAATACAGAGCGGTGTCAAATAGCAAGCATGCCAGGCATTCCAGAAATACCAGGCATGTGTAGCCGGGGAGATCTCTGCTATCATTGATGAGAGATGTCGGGCGGGCGGACAAAGGGGGGTAGTGCTGGGAGAGTAGGAGGAGGAGAGTAAACCACCTCCTATGGGCGGCACAGACCGGGGGGCTGTGAGGCCCCCTCCGCCCACTACAGCCCAGCAGGCAAAAATAGAAATGCCTTCTGGGCTGTTAGAGGACTACAGTAAGGTGTGTTGTTAGACGGCTGCCTGCCATTACAGGATGGAAAATGGCCAGCTGTCTTACAAACAGGTTGTCAGAGGGGAATAACGGTTTTTCAGCAGGCTACGACAGAGCTCACCAGAAGATGGATGGCATAGTTGGTGAAGGTAGATCAGCAACAATGACATAGAAAAAAGTGTTTTTCCCGGAGTTCTGCTTTAAAAAGACACCATTACTCATAACTAGATGCAGGGAAAAATTGATCTCAGAGATACCTCATATGCAGGTAGAGGACTGGAATGAGATGTGGGATAAGCCCTTCAAACACCTAGTGTCAGCTAGAGATAGGCAGATACATTTCAAGTTCCTACACAGGATTTTCTTTACCCCAGCTAGGTTAGCCAAGATGTATGCTTCGGTCTCCCCTGAATGCTGGTGGTGCCCTAACAAACCAGCCAATGCTGGCCACATTTTTTGGACTTGCCCGTAGATCCAAGTGTTCTGGTCTGTGGTCACCTCCTGTATATCAGAGGTCCTGTCAATACCGATGCCCTGTTCAGAGTCTGTCTGCTAGGTTTAGTGAAGGAAGTGGTGCTATCCAAGGCACTTGGGACGCTAATTAATATCCTGCTTTTTTTATGGGAGGAAAGCCATTCTATTACATTGGAAAAAGCCAGGAGCCCCTGTAATAGGCTTTTGGAAAGGTCTAGGATATACGTGGCCAGGGGATGTGTGAGAAATTTTGAAAAGGTGTGGTAAGCCTGATATGATTCTAAGACTACAGTGGGGTAGGAGGAAGGTGGTGGTTTTCAGTTAAACATGGGTGGAGTCTCTATTCCAATGCAAGTTAGTCTACCTGGTTGATGGCAGAGCAAAAGGAACCAGGTCTGAGGTACCCCAATAACTCCTGGAAGCCATTACTATGATGATAGGAGAATGTTCATGGTTAAATATATTGGACTTCCTTACTTATTCTGGATAAGTATCCTGTTAAAATGAGAACCAAGTAAATGACAATTGGTTGCGATGGGGTGGGGGAGAGGGGTTGTTTTATGTTTGGGATGTCAGCTGTATAGTCAGTTGGACTATGTTAGTTATGTACAGAGTTAAATGTACTTGGTTGACCCTGCATGGTCTAATGTGAACGCCGGGCCCACGCTGGCACTGTTTTATTATTTTGAATAATACAATAAAAAGAATTTTAAAAAAAGAGAAAAATATACAATACTGTATCTCTGTCTATTCAAGGTAGAGTGACCGTGTGCTTCTAAAGGTATACTCCCATTTCTAGTGATCCTATATTGCTCCAGCCTCTGCTGCTTCAGGATAGAAAAGACATTGCTTTTATATATAGGGGAGCATGTGACCTCCTCTGATTGACAGTGCATGGGTCTAGTAGCCAGTGGTTAGACCTGAGCATGTCACATGACAGAGGTGGTGATGTCCCCACTCCCTCTAGCCTCCAACACTAACAGCACATTGAATTCCTGTGCCAACTGCAGTGGAGGCAGGAGCAGTGTTGGCCATTTTAGAGTTCTGGTGCAAAATATTCTGCCTCACAGCTACATGGTGCTGCTGGCTATTTAATTTATGAGACACCTTCTCTGTGTACCCCTTCAATACTTTTATCCCTTTGTTACTAAGGACTTGACTTTGATGATTTTATGGGTCAGAGACTTAAATAAAATAGTAAAGTAAAATATGGGCAAAGATGATGGTCCTGGAGCTTGCACCAACATAGGTCCACTATCACAGCTCTCGTTCCTGTCAGGTTTCTTTAAAACCGGACTAAAGGGTCATTTTAAAACACCATTATACCAAGATAAGGATACTTAAGCTTTTAACCAGGGACTTATTTTCTGTAGAGTGCAGTGAAATTACAGGCACATGGCTAAGTTGGAGTGCATTATTTTTGTGATAGAATTATAAAGAATTAAAAACAGGCTTGCGTAGCTATCACCGTTCCCTCCACCGTACACGGGAACCAGCTGTAACAACTGTGATTTACACACCTGGAAAAAAGAAAATGTCAAGCAATGAATTGTGCAGTGCTCAAATTCACCCTATATATACTGTTATCTATAATAGTATAATAGTGGTATATGTAGAGTGAATTGATGTGTTGCAAAATTCATTGCTTCACTTTTTATTCTTGTGTTTAAAGTTTTTTGTGAATTTAGCAAGTCGTAGAATCTTACTACCAAATCATATATTTCTGTACATGCTTTTTGAATAATTCTAGCAAAGCTACAAAGCCCAGTTTTTGCTGGATAAAGAATGTTTAAATATAATCCAGTACTACATGCGACCTGCTGCTGGGTGAAAAGGCTGACTGCTGACCTGCAAGGCCTTATGCACACAGTAAGTGAGAGATGCAAATTTTTTTTGCGAATGTGCTGGTAAATGCCCATGCAAACCAGCATCGGCCACGTACAGCCATTCACTGGTATGTCAGGCTCTATTTGGGAAAGTGCCTGAATTTTTATTCCTTTCCATGTCCATGTCCATGAAGCCTGATGTTTTCCTAGTTGGGAAATTACCTGAGTTTGGGTAGTGGTTGATCAAATGCTTTGTTTTATGCTATGGACTTTGCTGTATAAAGCCCTTCTGCATTAACCGTGTTTGATGCCTTGCTAAATAAAAGTGCAGGACAAACGTGATTGGACAATTCTGGGTGTCCCAGTCTTGTGCATGGTTTACTGCTGCTGATACCAGTTGAGCCTGCCCCCCCCCCTTGCAAAAGATATAGCATAGGTGTAACAGAGACTTGGATATTAAGGAGACGATCAAAACATTAATCCTTGGGAGTGAGGTGCCTGCACTGGGGTAGGTCTCTCTGGTAACATACAAAGGAGTGAGATGTGTGTAAGGAATGTCAGCATTGATAGAGATTGAGTTGTGTATGGAGGTGAACATATTCCGCTGGTGGCATGGATTGAGATTGAGTTGTGTGAATGATGAATCTTTTTTTGTTTGTATTTGAATTAGCCTATTTCATGACTGTTGTATTTTGGCAGGATTGGGACATCACTGTAAAATCTTGAGTTATCCTAGACTTTTTTTTTTTTTTTTTTTGCTGTATTTAGTGTTTTTGTTTGCATTTTGCATGTTTTTATTGATCGACGGACCCTGCATGGTCCTGTACTTGTATTGTGACTGCAATTTTAGTAAAGTATCCAGGAAATAATTAGATAGTATGCTGGTGTCAAATATTTTGCCAAGTGCTAAAGAGCAGATTGTGGGGGTGTTTTGTACCTTAAAGCAGAGAATGCATTAAAGCTTTAGTAAACCTTTAGAATAAAAAATAAATCCCCCTGCAAGGTAAAGGCATAATGTGCTAGTATGCATCACATACTTTTACATCCTTTGCAAGAGGCCTTCTAGTTCACATACCGATCCGCATGTATCAGGAAACAGAGTGAAGGCTAATAAGAGTGTCACGTACCTGACGGTGGAGTCTGTCTTGTGCAGGGAACAACCGCTCTTGCGCACCCGATTCGAGGACCCCTGGTAGTGGGGACAGAGGCCCAAGAGTGCGGGATGGCACGAGGGCTGGAGGATCACCGATGATGTAGCGAAGCTCCAGGAGGCGTGCAGATAGACGGATGGTCGTTCAGGCTGGGTCGGCAACGGGCAGGCAAGAAGGTACAAAAGATCAGGCAAAAGAGTAGTCAGAGTCCAAGCAAGGTTCGTTACACGGGCGGGCAGCAATGGTACACAGGAGCAGACAATCGGATGGTCGAGGGTAGCCGGGGTCGGAGCAGGAAGCAGACAACAGGTCGGGACAAGCCAGGTCAAACAGGAGGCAGAACAACGCAGGAACAGGTATCAGAGGCTGGGGCTCACAGGTCGGGAACGCTGTAGAACGAGCAGCACTTGTCTCCAGGGCCTCCAGGTTTAAATAGGCCCGTTTGGCGCCGTTTCCGGCACGCGCGCGCGCACGCGGGCGTGAACGCGCTCGGGAGCGCGCGCTACCGCGGAAAACGTCCAAAACAGCAATTTTGTTCCTTTTTCCTAACATTGCCCCCCCCCCAAGGGGCAGCCTCCGGATGCCTTTACCGGGTATCACCACTCTGGCGATTCCTCTTGAATGCCTGGATAAGTCCGGGGGCGTGGATATTTTCTTCAGGTTCCCAGGAATTCTCCTCTGGGCCGAACCCCTTCCACTTGATTAGATACTGGGTTCCCCCAGCTCTCCGGCGACAATTCAAGATGGCCTCCACCTCGAACTCCTCCTCTCCGTTAACTAGGACGGGGTCTGGGGGACCCACCTTCCGACCTGAGAAGGTGTCCAGGATCATGGGCTTCAGTAGTGAAGCATGGAAAACCGGGTGGATCCGGAGAGAAGAAGGCAGGTCCAGTTCAAAAGCCACCCGGTTTATCTTCCTCTTAACTGGGAAT
>BLSH010440024.1:214518-228644 GCA_018402905.1 Glandirana rugosa
TTACGATTGGTCCTTTTCTTTTAGACGATTGTACTTCACGTGAAAGATTTGTCATATATTTAGACTTCTGTCATCTATACGTACATTTTGAGTACATCCTCCAAACAAATTAGGGACACATAGTAGACTCCGACAACTGAAGTGACCTATACATTCCCAAATGTAGGTGAAATTTAATTTTACCGGTGTCTTTTACCCTTCCTTTTCTTTTTCCCCAATAAGTTTCTTATATTTCGGACGTTAATGGAAATTCATAGACATGTAACGATAATGACTTGTAAAGATTTCCTCGGAAACGACGATAAAAATATTCCCACTGCAAGGGTTACCCCGTCGACGAAAATAACGGTGGGCTCGAGACGGAGAACCAAGAAAGGACGAGGTGCACGACCAGGACTTCCGTCCCTCTATATGGTCGTCACCACAGGGACGTGTCACCTAGTGTCTGTAAACAAACCTCCTACATGAGTTTTACATGCATATCTACTGTCTTCAGATTTATATACTGTTTAGAAAGTGCACTTCATGTTAGCAGATTTTCTTTTCCTGGTTAGCATTGCAGAGAAGCCTGGGCACACAGCCAAGACACCTGATTGGAGGAAAGGCACGCACCCAATCTCCTCATAGGTAGAGAGACTCAGCTCTGTTTATTGTATTGCTCAGGGCTCTGCTAATCTATTTATCGCTCCCTCCCCAACACACACCGCCTTTTATCATATGTGATGGAGAACTTGTCAGGCTGAAAACAGAAGAATGCAGCAAGAGACCGCTACGAGACAGTGCTTTGGAGAGAGATTACAAAACACTGCAGATCTATGTGCGCAGCTCAAATTTAATGAATCGGGTTTACATCCACTTTAAGACAGATTCATCGATCTAACCATAACTTCCTGGAACTTTGGGTTGGCCTCCTGGAACTTGTGCCAGGAACTGCCCAGAATGCATCTTTATGTCCATGGCTACATCACTAATGCCTCACTTAAACTGGTAGTAAGGTCTAAGTTTATACCAACAGGTCGGCTTATAATAAGGCTTATCTGTAGGTACAGTAAATATTAGGGGCGCGCATCTTCACTGGTCTCACGATTCAATTCGATTACGATTATCCCATTGACGATTCATGATGCATCATGATTACTGACTGTAGTTTTCATAAAATTAATTACACAGCCCATTTACATTATACTGCCCATTTACATGATACAGCCCCTTGCACTCAGGAGACCCCGTACCTCTCCTGGGACAGCCCTGCCCATGCACTTTAAAGTTGAAACAAATCACTGTCAGTCCCTCTGTTTCATGCATTCCTTCCTACAGTGTGAAAGGGTTAATGTAAACCAAAGCTGCTACCTTAGCTACAATCTGTCAGCGATGGTCAGTCATGCTGGCCGGGAGGAGGAAGAGGAGGAGGAGAACGGCAGGCAGGAGGCACATAACACAGTGGCGATTTGTCCAGAGACTTGAGTCGCCTGACAAGTCGCGCTCCATGCAGTGCAATGGGCTCAAGTTGCTCTGACTTAGAAAAAGGTTCCTGTGCTACTTTGGTGGCAACTTCAGGCCACTTGCATTGACTTCTATTACAGAAGTCGCTTGCAAGCCAAAGTCGCGTTGTGCAGGGCGACTTGAGTCACCCCTTTACAGGAATGCATGAAAGAAAAGGGTTGACAATGATTTGTTTCAACAGAGTGAGCGGGTAGGGCAGTCCTGGGAGAGGCACGGGGAGCTGGGATGACATCATCCACATGCAATTGATGTGGCCCATTCTCTGAATCGATGCTGCATCAATGCAACGATTATTTTCAACACCCCTAGTAAATATTGCCTGAACATGCACCGTTTAGGAGATATTTACCCCCCTTTTTTTGAACAGATGAGTTTTGTTAAATTTCTGTAAAAATACAGAAACAAAAACCATAACAATAGTAGCACGCATAGAGGTTGGCAATGAGAGACTACAACAAAGTCAACAGGTCACAATTCCATGTTAGCCCACAAATACGTACATAAAACTATTGTAAAAGGGAATATACCAGTTACAAGATCATATCTTACCTTCTAAATCAACCTTTCAGCTCCCAATGAAAATTAAAGCAGCTCCAATGCTAGTCGGCGAAGCTTGCGGCCATCCATTTGGAGGAAATGGAGTGAGGGCCAAAAGGCCAGGACCAAAAGAAGGGATGACCAGGGAAAAGTACGGGGGGGGGGGGGGAGGCGGGTGAGAGAGGAAGCGGGGAGGAGAGAAAATATTGGAAGGAGTAAGAGTGGGGGGAAAGTAGGCAAGGTACGAGAATAGAAGGAGGTAGTGCAGAGGTAAATGGATGGGAGATTCTGACTTAGGAGATGTTTACTTTAGTAGCAGCCGGTGATGTCACTGGTGCATACGCACAATGCTCTGAATGGACGGTGTTGTCCATTCAGAGCTCTGTACCACGTCCGTGACGTCACTGTGGCTCGGGCATTCAACCCGGAATAAAGACTAGGTGTAGATCAAAGCCCCAGCAGCAGTGACAGCCCACTGCTGTAGGGCTTCGTTTTAAGGTACACCTGTGATAATGTGCTTGTATACAGTGCATACTAGAACATTATATCATTACCCTGCAGGGGTCCAATTTTTTTTTTTTTTGGCGGTTCACTACTGCTTTAACCAGAAAGTGGAAATACATTAATTGTATGTGAAAGCAAATATATTTATTGTATTCATGTAAGAGGATTTCATTTTGGCACGCAGAGCTGCATTCTGGTGTGATTTTGTGTAAAAAGGGGTGTAAAGTTGGTTTTAGGAAAAATCTGTAAAGAGTCTGGGAGTGGAAGTTTTAGAATGTGCTGACACCACTAACAGTGATAACCCACTATGGCTTAACTCCCCTACAGTCCCGGCCCTGGATAGACTGCAAGACTGAAATAAGAGCATGTGACTAATGATGTATGAGAAAAAAAAGGGTACAGTTGGCTATTTGTGTACTCTACAGTGGGTACGGACAGTATTCAGACCCCCTTACATTTTTCACTCTGTTATATTGCAGCCATTTGCTAAAATCTTTTAAGTTCATTTTTCCCCTCATTAATGTACACACAGCACCCCATATTGACAGAAAAACAGAATTGTTGACATTTTTGCAGATTTATTAAAAAAGAAAATGAGGGGAAAAAAATGAACTTAAAAGATTTTAGCAAATGGCTGCAATATAACAGTGAAAAAATTAAGGGGGTCTGAATACTTTCCGTACCCACTGTGTATGTGTGTATATATATATATATATATATATATATATATATACTATAACTGCATGCCCTCTCACCCCCCATCCCGAGTGCTTGTGAACACCGGGTACACATCTACTTTAAAGAAAACCTGTAGTGAGGAGGTATGAAACCTGCAATTGCAGACTACTCTAAAAATACTAGTCCTATGGCTGCCCATTTAATGGAATAGCATCATTATTTTATAAATCACTAACTAAACAAGTGTCCAGATTAGGAGTTGTGATTTTGCCAACACCCCTGATGAGTCTTCTGGTTTCAGGTCAATGTGTCAAACTACACAGCCAGGCAACTAGGATTTTCCGGAGGAGGTCTGCAGTGGAAGCCCACCTGTATTTCTCCCAGTATGGATCCCCTCTAGTGCAGGTCACTATCATTCCCAGCCTCCAGCTATTCTTTCACCTCATGTCGTCTGTTTCAAAAGACACAAAAGGAAAGCAGAATGACCTCAGCAGGGGAATTCATGTCGGTGCTTGTAATTGCATTCAGTTGACAGTCTGCACTTAAATTGTCCATTAAAACAAATTCATTTAATGGTGACAAACTGATTTTAACCTGCTGTTCCGGTAATGCATATCTCCATGTAGGAGATCCTGTTCATTTACCTTGTGAGACCTGAATTAGGCTGTAATTTTAAAAAGTAGCAATCCTGCTCATATCTTAAAACAGCACTTTTTCTTTCTGCCTAGACCAATGCCAAGCATTCCAATAAAAGTGCGAGGGAATGGGAGATCCTGCCCAGAGTTATTACACTTTATTAGATCAGTGACAATGTGATAGAAGAGTCAAGAGGGTCATTGAGTGACACAGAAGGAATTTAACAAATTAAATTATGCTAACCTAAATCTGTCAGGAAATGTCTTTACCTGCATATGTTACCATATGACTCCAATTTTTGCTAGTGTCCTTATGGGATGAGCTACTTATCCTTTGGAGTAGTTTTCTTCTTTTTAACCATTTATCAGCCCTAGTTTTATGTGGACCCTTTGGCAGTTTTGTTTGGTACACCCATCTTTATGTTCATTGCTTTGGTGCATTCCATGCTCTATGAATACATGTACTGTATGATTAATGTAGCGCCCTGAGGAGCCTCGTGTTGACTTAAGTTCTGCCTTCTGACCCCAGGAACAGTCTCAGCCCCTCTGGCACACCTGGTTTAATTTCCCCTTTGAGTGATGAGATAGTAAGACACTAGATTGCAATGAGGGCAATTACATTTTTACTGATGAACTCTGCAGTGCACACAACAGTGATTTTCTCAGTACAGATAGCGACCTGGAGCAGTTGTGTCATTACACAGAGACAAGCATACAATGTACTTAAATATTGGTATACTGTATCTATACTCACAGGGCTTAAGATGTACTCATGGACTCATGATAGGGAGAGAATGGTATTCTATGTTTATAATCCCCTTCCGTAAAGTCCTGAGGCCATTGGTGAAATTCTAATGTACAATACAATGCCCGACAATCCCACATCCCTTAGCATATCCTGAGACAGACTGTTGAGGAAGGCCTGATTGATCGCCTGACGATGAAATGCCCAGAGATATCTGTGCAGACACTGCACAGCCGATGAAACACCCATGGTGGTGGATCTGCGTTTAACTAACAAGCTATGTGGGGAAAAGACTATCTCACTGTCCCGGCTGCGATGCCCCTTGATTCCGGTTGCTGGACCACACCGAAAGCCGCCTCATTCCTCTCCTCCATCCCCTGCCTCTTTTTCTCTTCTCCTTTTTGCAACGTTTGCTGGGGATTGAATTCTTCCCACCGGAGGTGGTTATGTAGCTCATTTTAATCGGGACTACATGTCCCAAGATCATCCACTCTCTCACCACAATTGGTCCTAGCCTTAGCCAATTAGGAGCAGGTATCACCAGCTTATTACACAGGTACCGCTGCCTGTGTGTTCTCTCCCATGGCAGCCGTGGCTGGCATGCTGGGAAACAGAAGTTAGCACCCGCTACACAAATGTAATAGGAATTTTGACTTATCTGTAAATTCCTTATCTTGGTGGGCAGTACAGGGCAGCACGACAGCAACATGCATTAACAACTTTCATATTTGTGAGGCCTCTCTATGTTGCTAGACTTGTGTTATGGCTTATATACAGTATGTGAGGGTTAATGTAGTCAGAATGTTCCCTTTTTGGAAATTTAATGCAAACTATTTTGCTGTAGGATACCAGGTTAGCAAACCTATCCTAATCACACGCTCCTGTGCTTGGCAGGAATCAGATGAAATTCAAGTCTTGTATGGCAGCCTTAAAGGGTTAGTTCATCTAATTGGCAATAAAGGTTGGCACACCACTATTAACTACACCATTTGAGTAACCATCAATATTTATTTTTTTATTTAGGATGCTTAAACCTCTCCACATTGTATCAATCTGTTAGTACAATCTTTTAAATATATAGTTTTTAGAGTAAGCATACCACATAACCAAAATGCTTCAGCAATAAAGTTGTATGTATTAGGCATATACATGTAATTATACAACAGGTGCAAATATCCAAATATGTCATATCACATCAAGCATAATACAGCAAAGATATTCAGTCCACAGTTAAATCACAGCAAAAAATACATGTATGCAAAAGGGTACAATGAGCCATCCTTAAAACGTATAAGCGATGATGTTCAGAAATACATGGCGGAGTTCCATACCCAAAATAGAGTAATGAAATGGATAGCTGAGCCAGACCCTGTAGAAAAGAGAGAGGAGGAGGGAAAAAAACACAACCTTTTGGGGGGATGTAAGAGCCCCTTTTCAAAGAACCTCCTACCTGAAAAGAGAGAGGAGAAGGAGGAAAAACCTACATTTCAGGGGATGTAAAAACTCCCTTTCTCAAGAACCTCCTACCTCAAAAAGCGAGAGGAGGAAGAAAAAACAACCTTTCAGGGGATCTAAGAACCTCCTACCTGAAAAGAGAGGAGGAAGAGGAAAAAATAAAGTTTTGGGGGTTTAAGAAACCCCCTTTCTCAAGAACCTTACCCTACAGTTGAGCCAGGATCTGGCTGAGCTATAGGGTGTTTTTTTGTTTTTTGTTTTTTTTTTGCTGAAAAGACGAGCTTACACTTTAAAACTTCAATTACATAAAGTCATCACATCAGAGTCCACTGGGAACATGGGAAATAACAATAACTTTTTTCTTAATATAATATTGGATAAAGACGTTCCCAGTTTTAAAGGGAAGTCAGCTGTAATCATTTACTTAGGTTAATGTTTTTGGCTTGGCTGTAGACCAAGATATTAATTTTTGTACAAAGAACATTGTTTTTGCTCATACACATATCACTCAACCAGATTCCAGCATTACTTTGCTTTTTTCTTATTAAGCATAGTGATATGAGTTATCAATAATGGTCAGCTGAAACATAAATCTTTCTTAGTGTAGTGACACTTGTAAACCCATACTTTGTTTATGCAGAGTTACAATGCAGTGATTTGTTGCTTGAATATTGTACGTGTATAGGCCTCAAGGTGTATAGGTAAAAATCTGTTCCTAGGTGTAGAATATCATTGTTCCCATGGTGTTAAATACTAGATGCAGTTGGTTATTGTGATGTTAATTGTGGGAGGTCAGTAATTCATCTGCAGACATTGAATCAGTGAGACCTAAAGATGCTGCACAAAAGATATATTGGATTCAGCCACATCCGACCATATAAATACAAAAAGAATGCAGGGCCATATAAGCCGGAACCTGCCTAAATAACGGACTTTAAGGGCTCAAGATGGGAGACGCCAAGTTAAAAAATATACATTTTTATTTGTACAAAATATATAAAAACCAGAGGCAAACAAGTAAAAAATGGTTTCACAAATAATTGTTGCAAAAAGTCTCTACTACGATACTGGAAGATCATAAAATTAACAGACACTATAATGTCATATGTAGAGCTATATGCTTCCGGCAATCCAATCTGCCAGGTCAACATTTTGCCAATAACATGGCTTCTTCAGGACCTGATATGGCACAGTAGTAGGGTTGCCACATCATCCCTTTAATCCAGGACACACATTAATAACACAGGTTCTGTGGCTAATTAAAGTGGTAATTAAACTCACTTGGTGCCTTATCTGCATTAAATTGTCCTCAGAACCTATGTAATTCATATTTGTCAAGGATTAAAGGGATGAGGTGGCAACCCTACACAGTAGATTAGCAAATATTGCAGTGAATCATGCGCCTCTGAATAATGCAGCCTGGGAGAGGGCATAGGGGCACCAGGGCCCACAGCCATGCAGCAGGAACTCATCACAGGCAGGGTGAAGAACTATTGCTAGCATTCACAGGAGAAATACAGTATATATCATAGGAGAGCCTCTGATGTAGATACAGACCATAACAGGGTGTGTAGCACAAGGTCAGATGACGTAACTCCATATAATAAGGATGATATCAATTGTATTTTGAGTAACCAAGCATATAGAATGGTCCAACAGTGATGTCACAAATAGTTCACCCACCCTCATGTAGACAAGCGTGAATAACCTGCACCCACCAAGCGGGTTCCCGCTGCATGGTGGTGGGCCCTGGTGCCCCCTGTGCCCACCTCCAGACTGCATTATTTGGACACGCATGATCCACTGTAATATTTGCTACTCTGCTGTGCCATATCGGGTCCGAGGGAAGAATCCATGTTATTGGCTAAATGTTGACCTGGCAGATTAGCTTACCGGAAGCGTATAGCTCTACATATGACACTATACTGTCTGCTAATTTTATGATCTTCCTGTATCGTACACTCTTTTTGCAACAATTTATTTGTGGATCTATTTTAGGCTTGTTTGCCTCTGGTTTTTATTTATTTTGTACAAATAGAAATTGATATTTTTTAATTTGATGTCTCCCATGTTTGAACCTTTAAACTCTGTTATTTAGGCGAGTCCCGGCTTAGCTGACCCCACATCCTTTTTGTGCATAAAAATGCTGTTTTGTCTTTGGGAAAGGGTGTTGAGCAACAGTGTTCTGCAGAACTTGAGCCACACCTGCTTTGTGTATTGCTTAAGATGACATTTTCAGCAGTATCTGGTATAGCCGTTTGTGTTTCCTTTTAGTTTTGTACCTGTTAGAAAATACTGTAAACATATGTACTTAAATTATACTACAGCTATAGTAAGGACTGAACTACATCCTGTGGTAACCAAGGCTTTTCAGTAGTGATGACAGGTTATAATTAGATTTTTATCACTGAATGACTGTCTGTTAGGGATCTACTTTTAGATGCATTGAGAAACTAACCAACACTTTACTAGCACTAGTTGTCCTATAACCAATGTTACCAGACATGGCAAGTTTTCCTGCAGCATTGCCAATATGTAAAGTGTTTTTTTGTCCTTGGTCCACCCTCCCAGAATGTTTCTATCGTGCCTGTAAGCCTGTAGCAATGGCCCTGGTTCTCAATACGTTTTTTATAAATTCAGAGGCTGTGCAGCATAGACTCATGAGACAAGAGGCTGCAGTCCAAAACAGAAGCACTGTGAAAACCCTGCAGAATCTGGCAGTTATTTTATATGAAACTGCTGTAATGATTGGGTGTTCATGACCAGAATGACTTTGGTTTAAAGTATGTGGGTTGGTGGATAGTCGCACACTTTAGGAAGCCAAAAAAGTTTTGGAATGCACAGAAATCTAGAGAGTAGAAGTGCTTAGGAGAGTACACCAGCCACAGATGTCAGAAAGAAGAGAAAGTGGGTAGTAGACTTCCCGATGGGGGCACAGCAATAAAGTAAATTTTTTTTGTGTACTGGGAAGGTTTAGAACTATTAGACACATTTACTTAAAACTTTACTAGTTCAGCAGCATCCCTTCCCATCAGGAGTTACCTTCCCCAAGTTCACCGGCTGGTCCTTTTCTCTATTGCAACTGGGAGTCTGTAGACTCCTTGTTGGATGGTGCCAGAGTGTACACCGGGAAAATGACATCCTTCCCATTCTTCCCCTCCTTATGTGACAGTATTCAGTCTCGGCGATTGGCCACTCAAGCCCAAAAAGTGGATCCTTGGTGGAAGGGGAGGCAGTCACCTTTTCCCACACTTGGAAGAGCTGGGCATTTCTTGAGTGCTCAGAGAGTGTGGTTGGGGTGAGTAATAAAGGTAGGTATCAGCAGGTAGAGGGTTACTTTTTCAAGTGAACCTTTCACTTTGACTTAAATGGGCATGGTCTCTTTTAATTCCTAAAGGCATTAGGGCTGGAAATACGTATTTTCTGTATTTTTCTCTGGTGGCTTTGAAATCAATGGAATGCATCAAAAAGCAGGTCAAACTGCATTCATGTATTTTTTACAATGAGTTGCAAGGAACTTAGCATTCCAGGTTAAAGTACATTTTATTTTTAGATGCGTTTCTATAAATTTAAATGGAAAATGCAGTTGCGTTTCCAACCGAAGGCATGTTTATAGTCCGATAAGTTTAAGACCTATTTAGAACTTTACTGCGCCTTGGCAGGAGGTATTATCTTTAAACGTTGTGGGTAGTGTATCTGCTGTTAAGAATAAACAGTTGTATACTCCAGAATTTCAAAAAGGGTATGGACTGTACAAATGGAGCTGGAAAGTATTTTTCAAGTTTCTTAGACATCATTGGGCACATCTAGATTGTTTATATGCATCTTGTTTTCCAGTATTTACATATAATCATGGTTAGGAACTGCTAGGCTTTTGAACATCTCCACTGCTGCTAGGCACAGACTTGGGAATATTTTTTCTTAAACCGATTTATGTTACATAATGTTGTTCTATAGGGCTTACATGCAAAAGCGCTGTAATACAATCTCTCGAGAAGCAGACTTTTGGAATATTGTGATATGGTTCACATAGTAATTGCTGTATTTTACTAAGAATGTTTTCATATATTGTGTTTCGCACAGAATGTATGCCTTTTCATACATGTAGACTGGGCCTGTATGGGCTCTTGAAAAAGACAAAAAGACTCTTTTTGTGTGTCTGTCTCTTTATTTTTCTCTCCATCTTTCTTAATTTCTTACTTTCTTTCTTCCTTCTTGCTTTCTTTCTTGCTTGCTTTATTTCCTGCTTTCTTGCTTGCCTGCTTGCTTTCTAATTATTTTGTACCTCTTTAGCTTTTTGTACTGCGCAATTGCCAGTTAAAGTGACACAGTGCCGAATCGCAAAAAGTGCTCTGGTCCTAACGTGGGAAATCCTTCCGGTCCTTAAGTGGTTAAACACGTTTTTGGTTACACATCTTTTATATGAAAATAATTTTGTTCTTTACCTAGTATTTTTTTTTCCATATGCATATTCTGTGTTAACATTATTGCAGTCATTTTTTGTAACAATTGTTTACTGTCTGGTTATATTACTTTGTTCCACCACAAGTAATTTGCCACCCAAGCCTTTGGATGTGCTGTCTTTTCTTCTGGAGTATATGGGCTCCACTATCAGTTTACACCAGGGGTAGGCAACCTCTGCACTCCAGCTGTGGTAAAACGACAAGTCCTATGAGACATTGCAAGACCCTGACAATCACAGGCATGACTCCTAGAGGCAGCGGCATTATGGGATTTGTAGTTTTACCACAGCTGGAGGGCTGAGGTTGCCTACCCATGGTTTATACCGTCTACCCTTTGATCCGCTCCTCCTAAACGGAAGAGGACGGAGTCCCTTCCTTTTTTTTTTTTTTTTTTAGCGGACCCGATTGAACCCAGAGGTAGGTAGGTGTAAACGTTCACATGTCTATTTACACCTGCCTGTCCATAGGAATGAATAGACCTTCCAATCAAGTCCGCCTGAAAAATTGACAGGCGGACTTGATCAGGACGCCCGTGTGAAAGGGACCATTTGGAGAAGAAGGGAATTTTTTTTGTTTTAAATTTCCCTTGCACCTATGACCTCCTTCTTATTTGTTTTGCAGAATTTGAACATTTTGTTTCTGGTTTATTAAAACGTAAAGGGTTTGTTAATCTTTCCCAAAAAACTGCCTATGCAGATAAGGAGCACCAACAAACTGTGCAGCTTTGACCAAAGTTAACCAAATGTCCTTGCTCTGGAAAAACTTCCAACATTGCATTCTACCTTGTTGCTAGGATGTTGTTAAGGGTTTGTAAACCGTCAAGGTTTTTCACCTTAATGCATTCTGTGCATTAAAGTGAAAAACCTCCTGTAGTGTACCAGCCCCCAGATCCCCCCTTTTACTTACCTGAACCCAGTCTTTCCAGCGTCAGTGTCTCAGGTCCTGATTGGATAGATTGATAGCGCAGCCATTTGCTCCCTCTGCTGTCAATCAAATCCAATGACGTGGGAGCCGGGGGGTGAGGCCGAGTCCTGCTGTCTGTGTCAATGGACGCAGCAGCAGGACACGGGAACGTGCCCCCCGAGAGAGAGCGCTTCTCCATCAGGGCACTCCATGCAAGGAGGAGCCAGGAGCGCCGCTGAAGGACCCCAGAAAAAAAAACTGAACCTTTACAACCCCTTTAATTCCTTCCTGGATGATTCAGACCCACTCACATATGCTTCCTTTCCCCTGTTGCAGTAGCTCTGCACTCAGTAATGCTGCGACAGAGGACACAGTGGACCGTACATGTGTGGGGGTTGTCAAGTTCACTCCTGTGATGGCTGGGTGTGAGCAATAACAGCTGGGAGTTTCTTAGCAACATTCTAGCAACGTAGTAGGGCTGAATGGTGCCATTTTGTATTTTTGTTTTGCCAGGTTTCAGTTACAGAAATGGCCTACACCTATAGCAAGGGCATTATCAACTTTAGTCAAAGCTGTACAGTTTGTTTTTATCTACAGGTGCCCATTACCTGCATAGGCAGTTTTTTGGGAAAGATGAACTAACACATGCCAGACTCAGGCTTTTGTTTGCCTGTTAGTCATGATTACAATGTCGTACTGTATCTGAAACTCTAGGAGCTTTGATCTCCCTGCTCTTTTTATATAAAAGGAGTCCATAATAAATACCAGCAAGGTCTTGATTGGCCTGCAGGCCAAATCTGTTTAGTTCATATTGATGGGTATCGCCTTAGGCACATCACATACTGTTCCACCAATGCAAATTAAAAGAAATAAAGGCTGCCTGGCTTTACAAAAAGTTGTGTTCCAAAATGTGCCCATTCACTAAATGTTTTAAATAGTGCTGTTATTAAGACATATTTTCTCTGAAGAAAATGTATCCAACACTACCGGAGAATATCTTGTGGGAAGAAAATCTTCTAAGAGCTGATAATCATGTAAGAGCATTTTGCTGATTAGTATATTAGAGCACTACTCTTATACTTTGTCAAAGTCATTATCATGTAGCTTGTACTAATGTGAGATGGCCTCTTCTACTTGAATAGTTGATTGACCTCATCGCCATTTAATTGAAGCTGATGTCCCAGGAAAAATTCAAACTCCCTAAACCAAAGTTCAAGTACCAAATAATGATGAAAGGTATGGATTATCTGATAATACTGTATTTCCTATATTGATTAAAAACCGTTTGCCAGTTTCCCTGTCGGTTGGTGGACTGGAACATGCCTAGCTGCCTCCAAGCCATTTTCTGTCTAGGCCATAATCCTCCTCTTGACTTATGTCAGGAAGGCTATACAGTGGGGAAAATAATTATTTGATCCCCTCCAGATTATGTAAGTTTGACCACTTACAAAGAAACAAAGGGTCTATAATTTTTATTATAGGTGTATTTTAAATGATAGAGGCAGAATATTAACCAAAAATCCAGAAAAAAAACACGATACAAATGTTATAAATTGAGTTGCAGTTCAGTGCGTAAAATAAGTATTTGATCCCCAACCAAAACATCACTTCTTGGTGGAGAAACCCTTGTTGGTAACTTGAAGTTTCAGCTCCCTCCATAAATTTTCTATAGGATTAAGATCCGGCAACTCACGGTACATTCTTCATTTTTCTTTCATTCATCCAGCGGGTTGAAAAAAAAAAAATGACCTGACATGACCTGAGTGTGTGGATGGGGGAATCCTTCCCGCTTAGTTATTGTTTTCCCTGCCGTCCAAATACACTGATCAGTGCTGCTGGCTATAGCCAGGGGCACGGGTCGATCGGGGGAAAAACCCAAACAGGGTGGTTGTACAGAAATTGATTCGTAGAATGACTTCTGTACAGCCAGCTAGCCTGCCCCATACATGGATCAAAATTTGGGCGAACCCTGCTAAACCGTCCGAATTTCGATCTATCTATAGCCTGCTTAAAGCTATGTTGTCAGAACAACTCCTCTGAATGACTACATGTGGTTTTATGTAGATGGTTACAATTTTAGCAGTGTGTGAATGGAGGAATAAACTTGTAAATGATCTATGAAACTCAGATGTTCAGAGCTCAGGACCACATTTATCAGAGGTGCCTTGATGCAACAATATGACTTCTAAATACATTTTGCATGTACCTGTATGCAACTAAAACTTCTGTTTTTACTCTAAGTAGTTGAAAACGATTACTTAGAGTTCCTTTTTTCTTTGTGCTGGTTAGCTTGAAAATGTGCAGGGCTTCCCTTAGTGTTATTAACCACTTCCCGACCGCGCTATAGACAAAAGACGTCCACAGCGCGGTCGGGTTATTCTGACAGGACGTCCATGGACGTCCTCCAGAATCTCGCTTCCCGCGTGCCCCCTGGGGCGCGCACACGGGAAGATCCGTGACCGTCGGGTCCGGGGGACCCGACTGATCACGGATCGCGGTGAATGGCCGCTGTGAGCGGCCTTTCACCACGTGATCGCACCGTCCAATGACGGCGCGATCACATGTCAACAAGCCGGCGCTTCCGCCGGCTTTTCTCTCTCCTCTGCACCGATCGGTGCAGTGTGAGAGGAGAGAGGGGGGAGAGAAGACGTGCAGCAGCGCTGTGGGCAATGTGTAATGCCCACAGCGCTGCCTGGTAACAAA